>OX235272.1:107933945-107968792 GCA_944472155.2 Trichobilharzia szidati
CCGGATAATATTCAGAGATGCGTTTGGAAAGTGTATGCGGCCAATATAACTAGCTCCACACGAGCAGGTGAATTTATAAACACATTGAAGTGCCCTGTCCAAAGCGGCAGTTTATCCTTCACACATCCATTGATCATTTGTCGGCTGAAGAAATTGATCCGCAAAGAAGGCTTTCTTTATTGATCTGCATAAGCGATTCTTCAGGATCTCAGCTGCGGTATCACCTTTAATTTCAACGTTCAACAATAGCAGTTTCTTCGGCACCGTCTGGGCTCTTTCAGGCTTTTTCTTAAACTTCATGTTTTTCTCCATAAATCTTGAGGGATATCCATTTTCTATGAGGACTTGTCTGAGTCGCTCCAGTTCACCGTCGGTTGTATCTCTGGAACATATCCTTCTTATTCTTGAGGATAAGGAGTGGATCAAGTTTCTCTTTCTTCTCAAAGGGACCCAACTATTCGTCAATACAACCACAAACTCTGTATACAGAAAAAGTTTGTCCAGTCTCTTATTCTACCTTGGTCTTGACCTCTTCACCAGTCATTCAATGTAAAAAATTTATTTTTTTAATTACCAATTTTTACTTTTAGTTTGCTTTTACTTTTATAAATAATTCAATATTGTCAGCCTCATATTTTCCTTTCGTAGATTTTCACACCCTCTTCACACTTGTTCACACTTGGACACTCAACTACCACCTTTATTCTCACTCAATAACAATTTTAACCTCATCAAATTTCTAACCACTTCTTCCTTTGCACTATCGTTGAGTACTACGTAATTTACGACTTTTATTTTTTCTTTACTTCTTAAGCCATTTCTGAGTAATTATATCAATTATGTCGCTCTTCTGCCTATTACTCTACAATAGACTACTATACGTTTTTGGTAGATATGTATACAACTGTACAGCCTGTGAAGATGATTTCGTCGATTAAGAAAATTTTCTTTGCTCAATTTGTTTTTTATTTTCTTCATGACTCAATGGGTATTTTCGGTGATTTGAAACATTAGGAAAGACTGACTACTGGACGAAGTGTATTCTTTTCGATAACCAGCTCTTCATCAGGTTTTAGAGTTATATGTTCATCCATCCATAATAGTGAAATATTTAGGGCTATTTACAACATTTGAGCTGGTTAAGTAACATTGAATCAATCAATAATATGAATGAATTATAGTTCAATAACGTCCGCAAGCGTGATAATACGCATCAACATAGCACTACACTTGAATATCAGAGAGACAAATTAGGAGAAATAATAATGTGGAATTCATGAATTTATAGGTTCCACAGACGGCCAGGGCAGTAATAGTGGCTGGTTGAATCTGTTTCTTCTGCCCACAAAGCACCAGTTGTTTTGGGAGGATCAGTACCTGGATGCATTTAGCTACTTGTTTGATACCTGATAAATGATGGAGAAGGATTCTTCAATGCTAGCTTTGTGACCAGCTTTGAACAGGGGGTCTAATATCGAGCTGTTGATGTTTTTCACTATACTTTCGTTTAGCCACACCACACTGGTAGGTGTTCCCAAGCAAGCACGAAGAATCAAGTTTTTGGAGTAAAGGCCACCACAAGCGCAGTTGAACTGGTGAGGTCAGGATTATAGATAAGAGGTAAAAGAGAGGAAAAGGGAAATATTATAATGCAAAACAACCCTTAGTTTTAAAATTATATTATCATGGTAGGCTGAAAGTAAAACATGCTTGAACCCATTTACGGTTAGAATTTCATCACGGATTGACATCAGTTAGAGAACCATTGAAAACCAGCACCAGAGTACTGGACAGCTGCTTCATCCTAGTTTGGGAATCATCGGCAGTACGCAAACATCACCAGGGTTCCAAACCAGAACCTTCCAGTTACAAGGCAACCCCGTATACCCTTCAGCCCCTGGGTTGCACCCAATTAAATGGCCCGCCCATGAATTCTAACTTTTACCCATTCGCGATTTTGAATTCATGGGCTGGCCATTGAATCAGATCCCAATGGATGAATGGTATGCGAGATTGCCTTGTAACCCAAAGGTCCTGGGTTTGAACCCTGACAGTGTGTGCGTACTGTCCATGATTCCCAGACTAGGCCGATGAGACAGCTCTCTGGCAGTGCTCCAGTTCTGGTTTTCAATGGTTCACTAACTGATATCAATCCGTGGTCAAACTCGTGAAAACAAATCTTATCCTTACAAACCAACTCTTGAAGATAAAACAGTTCAGTAGTGAGCATGTGTGAGCGTGATCATATGCATCAACATAACACTACACTGATTATCAGACAGACATATTAGGAAAAATAATGATACAGAATTCATGAATTTATAAGTCTCCAATGAGGGCCGGCCAGGGCAGTAGTCGTTGCTAGTTGGACCTGTTTCTTCTACAAACAAAGCCCCGGTTGTTTTCGGCTGATCAGTACCTAGATGCATTTGGCTACCCGATAAATGATGGAGAGGGATTCTTCAATGCTAGCTTTATGGCCAGTTTGGATCAGGTGGTCTAATATCGAGCTGTTGATGTTTTTCACTATACCATAGTTAAGCCACACCACACTGGTAGGTGTTCCCCGGCATGCATGAAGAATCAAGTTTCTGGAGCAAAGGCCACCACAAGCGCAATTGAATTGGTAGTGTTTTTGTCAAAGTCATAATTGAGAGGTCAGGATTATAGATAAGAGGTAAAAGAGAGAGAATGGGGAAATATTATTACGCAAAATAACCCTTAGTCTTATAATTATATTATCATGGCAGGTTGGAAGTAAAACAGGCTTCAACCTTTTCATGGTTAGAATTTCACCACGGATTGATATCAGTTAGAGAACCATTGAAAACCAGCACCAGATTACTGGAAAGCTGTTTCATCAGCCTAGTTTGAGGACCATCGGGATTACACACCCACTAGGTTTCGAACCTAGGACCTTCCAGTTACAAGGCAAGCTCGTATGCCATTCAGCCACTCGATGGCACTTAATTAAATGGCAGGCCCGTGAATTCTAACTTCTACCAATTCGTGATTTTGAATGGATGAATGGTATACCAGGTCACCTTGTAACCGAAAGGTCTTGGGTTCAAACCCTGGTGATGTGTGCGTACTGCCGATGATTTCGAAACTAGGCTGATGAAACAGCTTTCTGGCAGTACTCCAGTTCTGGTTTTCAATGGTTCTCTAACTGATATCAATACGTGGTCAAACTAGTAAAAACAAATCTAATCCTTACAAATCACTCTTAAAAGATTAGAAGAACGTGATCCGCATGTGTTTTAATTGTAGGATCAACTTTATAACCGGTCGGTATGATGTGTTTGTAGCGCATAATTAAATTCATCGTAGGCTAATACTAGTTTTTTAGTTATGTTCAAAAACTGCTTACGATTACTTTGATCCTGCTTTATTGATGCAGTTTTAAAAGTAAAAGTTAATTTTTAATGAATAATCTTGAAAGTTGTTTTTATGCGTATATTATTAGTTTGATAAATAATGTGTTTGCCTTTAGGCGAAGCTGGCAGTCTACCACCTGTGTTCAATTGTTTTTCCAGACATTTGGGCAAATGTTCTTCCAGCTTCGTGTGCAAAGCACGATTACTACTCGCTATTTGTGTGTGCGTGTGTGTGTGGCCAGAAACACATGTAAATTGGTAAACAATATGGTATGTGACATAGTCACTTGTGTAGTGTTAAGGCTTGTAGTGGAATATACTTTTTTTAGTTATCTTAAAATAATTATAACTCGGGCTGAATAACAAGTTGTATGTATGACCGAATTTAGTCTGTGTTGAAATCACGGTGTTTATCTCCTCGGTGGTAGGTCATTTAACTTAGGAACAGAGTCATTTGTAGGTTTTGAACTTACTAATAATAATAATAACAACAAAGATTTATTCCAGACAATATGGGAAGTTGCATCATTCAGTGCCAGCAGGTTGATCGCTGACGAAATCTCAGCATGGATACAGAAAGCTCCTTTCGCTTATGCCAGTTTACAAAGCCTCTGGCTTAGTAGAAGTGATAACCGACTATCGACTAAGAGGCGTGTGTACCGCTCAGCAGTCCGCTTCGTCCTCCTTTATGACTGTGAAACCTGGTGACTGAGAGTGGAGGACACGAAGGGCTGGGTAGCTGTCTTTGATCATAGGTGCCTGCATTCTTTCTCACGTGTGAAATGGTATAATAGGGTGAGCAATATTGAGGTTAGGCGTTGAGTGACACGTAAGGAGAGGAAATCAATAGACGAGGCTGTGAAGTTACATCGACTGAGATGGTTAGGAAATGTGTTCCGCATGCCTAGCCATCGCCTTCCTCGACAGATGGGCAATGTTAGCTGATATAGGGTCAGGTGGGAAAAGAGCTAGTGGTGGTCAAACCAAAACATAGCACCAGTCAATGAAATGCACAACAGTTAGTTTAAGCGACGTAGGGATGGAGATGTTGACCTCCTGGTTAGGGTCCTCGGGACGGTAAAATCCAATGGTTGGAAACAATTGGTGACATGGCTCAAAATCGTTGTCAATGGCTGGCGCAGATGCATCCACTCCTTGTGACTTATGATTTCCAATGAAACTATATTGTTCTTCGTATTACTATTCGTTTTTGCTCTGCTTCAAATCACCGAAAATACCCATTGAGTCATGAAGGAAATAAAAGACAGATTCAGCGAAGAAAATTTTCTTTATCGACGAAATCATCTTCAGAGGCTGTACAATCGTATTTATACCTACCAAAATATATAGTGGTCTATTATTGAGGAATTCACTATTATCACTCTCATATGCTCCTTTTGTATATTTTCACACCCTCTTCACACTTGTTAAATTGACACTCAAATACCAGCTTTATTCTGACTCAATAGCAATTTTAACCTTATCAAATTTCTATCTTTTTGCCGTTGAGTACCACGTAATTTTCAACTTCTAATTTTCACTTCTAAAGCCACTTCTGAGTAATTATATCACTTATGTCACCCCCGTATTACTCAATAATAGACCACTATATATTTTGATAGGTATAAATACTATTGTACAGCCTCTGAAGATGATTTCGTCGATAAAGAAAATTTTCTTCGCTGAATCTGTCTTTTATTTTCTTCATGACTATTCGTTTTGTCTCATATCCCTGTCTACTGTCTCTATTTTGCATTTCTTTTACTTTCTTCTCTTGTTTTGTGTGCTACATGCAGGGTGTGTGGCAACTTGAACTGCTGCACATTGGTGCAAAGTTCTATGTTGAAAACAGACAGATATGCGCACTTATGTTTAAAAATTTTCAGGGTATTTGGTTCCGAAATACTTTTTCTCTATACAGGATTTACATGTAAGATAATAATCTGAAGTATATATCTTCATTTCGTTAAAGAATTGCACAGTGTTTACTTGGAAGCAAGTTAAATCAGGGTACAAGTTCGTGCATAGGTCATTTGATATAACTGGACGATTAAAACAATGATAAATCCAGCTGAAATTAGGCATTTTGGTGGAAATCAATTTTGGTAGCCCAATGATTCATACTGGTCTAACTGTTTTCTATACTGGTTTAAAGACTTCAGTGGATATCCACTTCTTAAATGGGTATTATTCAAGATCTTATCGTCATCGTCTAAGGCGACAGCTGTACAGGTACACTGAATCTTCTAAAACAGGCACTTAACCAGACCTCGCTTGTACTGCAATCAGCAGAAACTGTGAAAATTTAAATACTACCCTGCCCAAGTAGGCTTTCTATAAATCAATCGCTTTATTGAGCCACAAAGTAAAACTCAGAGAAGCCTCCGAACTGGAAACAGAAGTCAGGCAAGGCTGCCAACTATCACAAATGATATTCCTAATTGTGTTTAGATTGGATAATGCAGCATACTGTGCATGGGATGAGAGAAGACAGGAATACGTCTGACCGATAATAAGGCTTTCGATGGTCTAGAATTCTCCAGTGACTTATGTATAGTATCACACAAACTCGAAGACTTGCAGACAGGCAGGCGAAAACCAACAAACTGTCTGAAACAGCGCGTAGCAAAGACAGAACTTAAAGTGAACATAAAAAAATACGCTGGTGATGAGGATAACCAACCAGCAATAACAACCAGCGCCAATCACTATGAGCGGGGAAATTTGAAAGGGGTCAGTTCCTTTCCTTATCTAGGCGACATTTTTTCAGCTACAGGCAACAGAATGGATGAGGATGTCAAGACGAGCCAGAATCAGAAAGGGAAGGCACAACTTCAATTTGGAAATCTTTTGCACTCTGCTGAACAAATGACAAGATTTGGATTTTCATCACCAATGTTAAGTCAGTTAGTCACTTCTTCTATATTGGTCAGAAACTTGGCGTATATGTCGCGAAAAGCATTTCTAACAGGCCATTGCAGACTTTGATCAACATCTGCCCTTTGTGGTTCTATACTAAAGGTCAAATGGCCGGCTGGAAAGAATTAGCGACAAGAAACTCCTGGAACGAACCAACTATGAAAACATTGCTCAACAAATATGCCCTAGGTAGTGGACATGGTTCGGACATACGCTGAGGAAACCATTGAATGACGTCATATGCCGGTCCCTCGAGTGGAGCTACAGTGAAAAACGACTGGTTAGACGTCAGGGTGTGATATGGAGAAGATGGCACTAGGAGCGGTTCCGAGATAATGGGCAATTCTGGAGCTAGCTGAAGAAGACTGGAGAGAACAGGACAAAGTTGAGGAGCCCTTTATTCCACTCGGAATTCTAAGGAACAGTAATAATTATAAATGATTTAAGTAGGCTGCAATCATGATACAAATATTTTCTCTGGAAAAAGTCAATGAGGATAGGTTTAGAAGCGGGTGGGGCTAAGAGGAATCCATTTTGTTATTTTATAGAGTCTTCTTCAACTGGATATAGCCTTAAGAGAAAAACATCAGCGAAATCATAACATAGCGCTTGAAGAATGCAGTTAAAAGAGCTTATTATGCAGCAGAAGTACGTTATCTCTTCACAACCACCCCTATTATACGTTCCAGAAATAAGGATAAACTACCTAATTTTACCTCTTCTGTGTGTATCTACCAGTATGACTGCAGCTGCGGAGCCAGCTACATTGGCCGTACAATTAGGCAGGTTCATTATCGTATTTCCGAACATCATCCAACATGGTCAAGCAAGGGACAAACAAGATCTATTCGTAGGTCTATTTTAGCACACCTTGTTGATACTGGGCATAAGGTTGATGTGAATACTGCATTTAAAATTATTTATCGCATTCCGACTAATCTTAACTTTGCTCTACGAGTTCGTCTTCTACAGACAGCTGAAGCAATAGGAATCCACCAGAAGAAACCAAGCCTATGTGTACAGAAGAAATTTGTACAGCCACTTTTCTTACCGTGGCCACCGTTACAAGAATGCTTGAACATCGCCCTCCTCCCCCTTCCCCTAAACCTACTAAATTATAATTGTCCAAATTATTTTGTTTTATTTTTATTTATTTTGACCACTTCATCTTTAATTACGTGTTATCCTTGTAAAATTAATTTATTCTAACCATTTCTACCTTTTAATTGTGTGTATTGATTTTCTTCGTTAATTATCAACCCATTGACATTTTGACACTGTTTAATTATTGTTAACAAACATATCAGTGCCACTTGATTGGTAAACTGTTGTTTATTGTAAAAATGCTATGTATATTAGAGTAGAGTCAGAGAAGAGGATCTAATTGAAAAGTAAATATTTATTTTGCTCAATCTTTGTGTTTTCCAAAAATACATCTGTCGCTGAAGCTAATATGACCTAAGCATAATTTGACTTAGAATAGAATGAAATATCGAAGATGTAGACGATGTACACGCTTCACAGGAAATCCGAATAATCATTTACGATCATAAAAGACACATGACATAATATACTGTAAGGGGAGGAGTATTTTAGAACTCTAAGTTGAATTCACATGTAAGGTGAGATGATTACGTAATAATTAAAGCGTTAATCAAACAGAAAGAAATGGGTGAATGATAAATAAAATTACTAGTGAAAAACTAATACGAGGATCAGTGCGTGTATATATAAAGTTAAGTGGTTAAAAATGAAATGAAATCCCGGTAAGGTATAGTGAAAGAGCTCGTGTCTACCAAGTTAGGGACAGTCTCTTTTTGATCCCATGATTCTGGCTTCACTCTTCAGATGGTAGCAGTTTCTATTGATTTGAATTAGCCGTCGAATGTTTTGTTGTTTTATTTGTTTGTCATATTAAAAGACCCTACCTAATGTTTTGAATTTATGTCCTACATCAACCTGGTATCGAGCTATGATGATATCAAAAGACGGTAGGCATATGAAACATGAACTCTTCTGTAATCAAATTAACAATCCTACTTGTCAATCATCTTTCACTTCTCTCTCTGCAAACTTACTAAGGCACGCGTATATAAATTCGCTTAACAGAAATAGTCTTTAGCAATTAATCAGCCTGACAGTGAGTAATTTCAACAAGCTACTTTTACTACACCTCCATGTTTTAAAGCAACACTGAAATGTACGAATCACAGTAACACAAATTTACAGATTGGGCTCATTAAAAAATTAAATGAAAAGCACAAGCTTCTCATCAAAACAGAGGTGGTTATGTAGTATGATACAGGTTGATAGGAAGCTGTCAAAACTTAAATCAACATTTGAAGTCAGTGGCTGAAGAGGTAGGAGTGATGGAGAAGATTTGTAGATCAGGAGGACGATTTTGATGTGGTTGTGTTCTCTGAGCTGAATAGTTAATTTGCGAAGATTTCATCGCATACGTCAATTTGAAGTGAGCTTTTAGATTTCCCCACGAGTTTATTAGTCACCTCTCTTAGTGGCTGAACTTGAACTTGATTGGTTGTTTTTGTGTGTTTTCACACCTTCTAGGCTACTTATATTGTATATGTCTGGATGAAATTCCGTGGATATCCATGGAACTTCATCAAAAGACATATACCCCCTAGCCAACCTATCAAACTCCAAGGTAAGCACAAAGAAAATCGCCCTACCATATATAAAGGACATCTCAGAAATCACTGCGAGACTCTTCAAACCTTTAGGAATTGACGTCGCACACAAACCAACAAAAACACTCCAGTCAGCCAGCTCTGTGTCAACCAAAAGATTCAACAACGAGAGAAGATAAAACCAAACATCATCTACAAAATAAATTGCATCGACTGAGAAAAACACTACATTGGCTAAAGTGGACGTCCTCTTCGTCTTCGTAACCATGAACATAAACTCGCCGTCAAAAGACATGACATCCACTCCCTCATTTCGCCTCACTGCATACAGACAACCACGGACATCAATTCGACTAGGACAACGTTCAAATTTTAGATGGAGGAAACACGAAGAATGCTAGAGAATTTTTAGAGGCCTGGTGTTCCAGTGAATCGTCAATCAATAGACACATTGAGATGGACAAAGTTTACCAACCGATAAGAAGGAAACCTCACACACAGAGGGTCAAAGTTCAAGTCAAAGAAACAATGTATACCAATACAAATAGACAAAAGAGTGTGAAAACACACAAAAACAACCAGTCACTTTCAAGGTCACCCACTAAGAGAGATGACTAATAAACTCGTGGGGAAATCTAAAAGCTCACTTCAAATTGAAGTATGCGCTGAAGATGTTGCCTAGTAGGGCGATGAAAGCTCCTCAAATTAACTATGCATTTCAGAGAACATAACCACATTAAAAAAATGTTGGATAGTTTATTCTTCAAATCTGGATCAAGTTTACTTTGTGATTAGGGTAATAATCTCACTCGACAACTTTTAGTATAATTCAAGTGGTAGTTTGCCAGTGATTTGATTGGTTTCAGAACGCTTGGAAAACCTGGGATTACTGGACAGCTAGCTGCTTCGTCCTGGTTTGGGACTGACTCTTCAACAGTACGCATCCACTGATGTTCGAATGCAGGAACTTCTTGTCTGAAGGCGGGCTCGTAGACCATGGTCCAATGATCCTCTGAGTGATGATGAAATTCTGAAACTAATCATATCCCTGCAAACCAACACTTGAATATCAATCTGATGCTCACTACTGACTCACCTTATTCAGGTAGATAGTTACCTGGATTCTGTTTGGAATTTGTGACCAGTGAGGTACAGCAGGTAGGGTGTGAAGACAAACACTCACCACCGATGACATTGGTTAGTGCCAGTGGCGCCATATAATGAATTGGCAGAAGTTGGATAGGGTCCCAGTGGCTTAATGGTTTACAACCTCGTCTCGTAAATGAAAGGTCCTGGGTTCAAATCCTATTAGTGGGTTCATACTTTTGAAGAGTCCCCAACTAGGCCGGCGAAATAGCTGTCTGGCAGCACTCCAAGCTGGTTTTCCAATGGTTCTCTAACTGATGTCATTTCATGATGAAACTCTTTTAGTCTAATTGTTTAACCTTGGGCTAATTGCCAAACAATCAGGACAGTTTATCGTCCGCCGACGTTTAATGTGGTTAAAAATGTATAAATATGATATGAGTTTTCCCTAATAAAAAAGGTCTATTGGGAAGTCTCTAATCTTCTCCAGTCACAAATATGTTACAATGAACAGATTGAAAAAAACCCTGAGAAATACCTGCCTATAAACTGTAAATTAAAGTGGCATACGTCCACAAAGAATATTCTTCTCGTAAATTGTTATTCATCAAAGCTGTACAGTTAATTAATATTCCTGTAAGGTCATAGAAATACCAGTAAAGATCACTTATTATTATCAGTTGATTGAAAAACTACATAAAATTACATGTAGTAAGCGAGAAGAGAAAATGAGGAAGTGTGAAACTTGGATAAATAGTTCTAGGTAATTTCTTAAAAAAAGTTGAGCCACGTCGTCGAAGCGTCCTCATAAGGAGCCAATATTTCAACAGAAGCCGGACATTTCAGCCTAATTGGTCTACGGGAAAATCAAAATTTGAGTGAAAAATAACAATTGACACCTGTTGGACAGGACGGTTCAGCGCTTGAAACGATGGGCACTGGGTTTGAGACTCCCCATCACTCACTCGGGAATGCAGGTACATCCAGCTGACGAGTCAGTCGCAAATAGGACGAGATATGCATTCACCAAATTACTTCCAGTGATGAAAAGTTTGTAAAAATGACTTTTATTAAAACTGTAATCACATGGAAACAAGAGTATTGTTCATAAGAGTGAGGGGTTTAGAGTGTCTTTGGCGATTATTTAAAAAGTGGGATTTCTTCTTTTTGACAGTCATAACAGAGATATTCTTGAACATATCGAGACAATATCCCACCGTTATGGGCTATGTAATTAGCTTCATAGGAAGAAGTCAAAACCAATAAATACACATGGATATTGACAACATAGTAAAACTGTTTTTGATATTTTAATAAATAAAAGATTATGTGGAGAAGGTGAGATGCTAAGTGTCCTGCTTAATACCCTAAAATCCTATAGTAAACACAGCTAAAGCCATAAAGACGATATGAGCATGAGTTGACCAGTTCTCATTGCTCGCATATATGACTGTGTATGGTTTTCTATAGTCTTGGTAGACGTATAGAAGCTATTTGCATGCTAAATTGGCTGGCAGGGGTAACAATTTTATTGAATTTGGTGGCTGCTGGCTTCGTTTATAGGGGCCTATTGTCACTATAGCGTTGCTATGCACGCTACTTTTGCATATAATAATGCGTTTGGCTGGTCTTGTATGCAAGATGAGTTCTATTGGGCTTGTCTATGCAGTGCATAATTGATTGACGCGATCATTGATCGGTGTAACAATGCTTACCTATCATTAATATACTAACGGTACGAATGGTCTACCGAGGGAGAGGGCTCTCGAGTGGTTGCGCCACAGGATGATCCTACATGCCGTTCTCTTCTCGCAAGAGGCAGGGATGGGTGTGTTTGCTTCTCCTGAAAACCAATACCCAGTCAATGGGTGTATCACTGTGTGAATAAACTGGTTGAACCTGCCAGTAGTCATATGCTTGTCTCAGAGATTAAGCCATGCATGTCTAAGTACATACCCTAAAACGGTGAAACCGCGAATGGCTCATTAAATCAGCTATGGTTCCTTAGATCATATATGCTACATGGATAACTGTAGTAATTCTAGAGCTAATACATGCAATTATGCCCTGACCCGCAAGGGAACGGGTGCATTTATTAGAACAGAACCAACCGGGGGCAATTTCGGCTGTCTCTGTTGAATTCTGTGATTACTCTGGATAACTTTAATGATCGCAGTCGGCCTTGTGTCAGCGACGGATCTTTCAAATGTCTGCCTTATCAATATGTTGGTAGGTGATAATAATAATAATAACATGAGAATCTTTATGGAATTTTTATTTAAAGTTCAATAAGAGGAACTGACGGTTAGTTAAATAACGGAATAAACATTCTGACTTTTCAGCAACGGGCACTCATATATATATATATCTAAAAGAGCACTAGTCAAGACTAGTCAAGAGAAGTTAGAGAAAGAATTTCTGATTCTCGAAAAAAGAGTGTTGAGAAACAATAGTTACTCTCAGAGATTCATTAATAAGTATGGAAGATCTGAAGGCTCTAATACCAAACAAATCTCAGTGGGTAAGAAGCCTGTCCTCATTCAACTCGATCTTAAAGGTGAAAATATTGCAGCAATAGTCAACAGAAGATTGAGGAAGTCACTAGCCACAACCTATCCTGCAACCAATTTGATTCCAGTTTATAGGACAACCTGCTCTTTGGTGCAGTTGAAAGTCGACAGATATCCTGCTCATGTTAACTCCAACTGTGTATACAAGTTTACGTTAATCTAAGGGAATATTTACATTGGTGGAACAGAGAGAAGAAGAGTACACCTCCAATTTTCTCAACATGTACCAAAAAATCTACATCTCCAGCAGGGAACAAATGCTTTCAACAGTGCCATTGCCATGCATCTCTTTGACACGGTTCATGAGGTGAAAATCGCGAAATCCTTTAAAATTATCAATGGGCAGAAAAACTCCTCAGTTCTCCTCAAGTTTGCCAAGGCAATCTCTATAAAATGCCTGAAACCCGATTTATGTGTTCAGAAAGAGGTGGTTATCAGTCTTTCCTTGCCCATGCTGGTAACTGGATATCTTCACTATCTCTCTCTTTCATTTGATGACGTAATCTTTGGCTTTAACCTCATCCTTGTCTCTTGTTTTTATGATTTGAGTTGAACTCAGTACATTGTTACCCAATTTATTAGTCGCTCATCGTCTTACGCATCTCTCGTCTTTATTACATAACTCCTTTACCATTGTATACATACACTTACTTTGTTTAACTTGAACTCCCTGTGTAAAAACTATATAAGCGTAATTTTCTGAGCACTGTTCACTAATTGTGGAACTTTCTGTCAACTGAAATCATGTAAAATTTGCAAGTATGCTAAAATTGTTTCCGTACATAAACTCAATACTTTCTTTAGGCTGTAAGGAAGCAGCTGATGAGAAGGCGACGAAATAAACAATGATATTCATTATAATAAAGGTTTTTTGTATTTCCCAGTGAATGAAAAACAAAACGATATCGCTGTTTTTACTGACGTTTCTCTGTTTAATGCTACTGCTAATAGCTTTATCAAGGTAGTAGTATTATTAAACCAGAATTTACGAAATCTACTCAGCTTGCATTATATAGAACAACTTAATCATCGTTCACCAGCAAGTTGGCCAATTGGTAAAGATAACAAAACCAGGTGGGTGTAGATTGTTGGATTTGATAAGTGTGTAGAATTATAAAAGCAGCGTGTGTTTACATAATGAAATTGCTTATCACATTCGTGTTGACTTTGTGAAATCATGGGCGAGATGGGTGTGTGTGTTGTAACCAGGTCAAATTCTGTTTTAATCCATCATTCCTATTCAGACAATTTGGATTCCACTTGATATGAAGTGCTTCTGATGATATTAGAAATTCTTTGTGATTTCTGAAATGCTTTTTCTGGATTATTTCAATACTGTCAAAATCAATTTTGTGACCTGATTCTATGGCATGTAGACCTACGGCTAATGACTTTTCAAGCTTTTCTAGTTCTCTAACTGGATTTCTCGGTGGTCGAACAGACACTCACTCTACGGTGTTCATTTCTTCTGATTACTTTGATTTCTGTCTAGTGAGGTTTGTCTGATGTATATCGCATCACATTCCAAGCATTTTATTTTATAGGCATAATTCGAATGGGAATCCTTAGGGATTTGGTCTTTTATATGAACAAGTTTGCTTCGCAGTGAAAGTACCGTTGTATCCTGCACAAATCGCTGTTGTTTCTGCTGAATTATCAAAGATTCACTTCATGATCTGCACGTCACACGTTCGATTCCCATCGAAAGGGTCATGAATGCGTGTTGCTGATGAATTTCACACAGCGACGAAATATCTGTTCAGTACTCTTTGATTTACAATACTTCTCTAACTTATGAGACTTGCTAATCTAATTTGTAATCAGTCAAATCTATTTTAGCCGACACTTAAAATTTTTCATTCATATGAAAAATATTGTATTTCCTGGTAATTTTTTCACCTAAAAAACAACCAACATTACACACCTACCCGCCTACCTACCTACCTAATGAATAAAAAAAATTTTTTTTTTGAAAACCATTAAATCTGAACTTGATTTGGACATTTTACATCATAAATTTTATTGCCTATTTTTGGCGACGAAAATTTTTGTGACAAAAATTAAATCATCTGCTAAAAATTCAATGACAAATTTCACAAAGTAATTTGGGTTACAGTGTAAAGCGGGAATAGCGCAGTTAAACTCGTTGAAATATGATATTGTTGTGTTTCCTAGTAAACTGTATTTCTTTCCTTAGTGTATTGTTGTATTTCGCTGAGTTAGATCAACTGATCGTGAAGCGTTCAGTGTCATTCTAGATTATGAATATTTCCGAGTTGAACGGTCTAGCTTGGAGAATATATCAGCATCACAAACATCCATGTAACCGTAATATATGTGTGTAAAACTTTGGCACTGTGGAAGTAAGTAATTCCATATTAGTTTGTTTATTAGATGTATCACATAGTGATGAAACAGTATTATTATTTACTGGATGACGTTTCGAACACAATTTATTACTGCTCATAATCATTTCATCAATTATAATCACACAACTTCGAAACTTGAGTTTTATAGTTTTATTTGTCTTCTCCTATTTGTCATCGTTGCGGTAGTAGAATTTTCCAGATATCCGACTGGACAGGTGTTGAATCATTCATATTACACGTATTTGCAGTTGATTCGATAAATAAAGTTTCCGTTATCAATCTCTCCCTCTATCCTGTTACATTAGATTTTGAAACTGTCACATTATCCCATCCTGTATTGCATGGTTGTGCGTAATGGCATGTATTCAATGGTATAGCTGAACTATTCTCTACGTTTTTTATCTCATTCGGGTCAACTAATCTAGATTTTGCTGCCAGGCTTTTGTGCTTCGCTAGTCTAACTGAATGACTGACCGATCCTGTTCTACTGCTATGTATTTGACCTGACAGTCAGTGGAGACAGGCTATTAGATAAATTAAATTATTTTGTTTGATTGATTGACTTGACAGGATCGATCCTTTAGCCGACAAAGCTTGTTTCTAATTGAGTTTGTGGGCAGTTTGACTGCCAGCCACTTTTATTCCTGCCTGCTGTATTGTTAGGAATTCGGCATCTCCAAGGTTTCCGATGTTCCTTCTTTGTATGGAATAACTACCGATGGAGATTTAATTTGCCTATTTTAGGTGTTGTCATTATCCTGTGCATGTTTGACATGCATGTTGTCATTAATATTATTATCCCAATCCCTACTATTATTATTTATTTTATTTTTACATTCCCCTGCATACTTTCTGACTAATTTATCAGGGTAATTATTAAGTTTCAAAGCTTCTTTTATATGCCTCACTTTCTGTATTTTTCCTTGGTACTACTAAGTTTTCGTGGACTACCACTTATCTTTAAATATTCCTATTTTTAATATTAGAACAAGACAAATAATAGGCGAACAATTTTGTTTTCAATTAGGTCTTCTTCAAGCTTAACTCTAATTTACATAGATTTATATATTAAAATATTTTAACCAATGACGGTGATTTTGTGGATCAAATAATAGTAATAATAATAGTAATAATGTGGTAAATGTTTTGAACGCAGTAAACTTTTTTTTATTCCTTCACGTTCCCAGTGGAACATAGAGCTACAAGCTAGAGTCTCGAAGTTTCTGTAGCAGTGTTTATTTTTACAGGATGGGGTTGCTAGCTTCATGCCCAAACTTTCCTCTTCACCAGCTTTATTTCTGGCTTAGTGGGGTAAAGGGGTGCGTCGGCCGGGGATCGAACCCCGGACCATATGCATGGTCGGCGAGCGTCTTAGCCGCTATAACACCGACGCACCAAACGTAGTTAATAACGATGATTATAATAATAACAAAATATTGATAATGAGGTTTATGCAGGTGGCGATAAGAATAACAAAGGTAGTAATATGTGTATATGCAAACAATCCAATAAACAAATTCGGTCAAATCTTAAAAGTTACGTAATACTTAGGGTGAAGTGCATAGATAATCAGACTTTAAATAAATATCATAAAAATACGAAGGAGATGGAAAATAAGAAAGGGTGAGAGAAGAACATGATGGTAGACTACATTTCCTTGACGTCCAATTGAGCAGAAGAGAGGATGGTTCACTCAAGAGAGATGTGTCTATAGAAAACCTACATCTGTAGGACAATATACACATTTCCTCAGTTTTGTACCAATCCGATACAAAATCAATTTGGTCAGATGCCTCACGAATAGAGCAAGACGTATCTGTACAGATGACTCCCTAGAAAATGAGCTAGGATACATCCAAAATACGCTGGTCCAAATGGGTTATCCTAGTAGATTTGTAAGGAGACACATGAATACCAGGTACAATAAAGAAAAACTGACAACAGTTGAAAAGAAACAACTGTTCATGAAACTGCAATTTAATGGGGACGTGGCTAGCGAAGTCTTACATCTGATATTATCGAGAGCGATAAAACGGACTTCTACTGCAGTCACCCTTTGTTTGTCATTTTCCAGTCAACCGATTATGATTACTCAAGCGAAAGACAAGCTACCTAGCTGTGCCACTTCAATGTGTATATATAAATTTAGTTGCTCCTGTGGAGAAAGCTATATAGGGCGAACAACTAGACAGTTTAACAAACGCATTAATGAGCATCTTCCTTCATGGTTCGGAAAAGGTCAAATAAAATCCATACGAAGTTCTATTTTGGCTCATTTGATTGATAGCAGTCACCAAGTGGACAAAAATAGTGCCTTCAAAGTTATCTATCGCATTCCATCGAGTCTTTCGTACGGAATCAGAACCGGTCTTTTACACTTAGCCGGAGCTATGGGAACTAATTCGAGAGATCAATCCTAGTCTGTGCATAAAAAAGAAGTTTGTTCTACCTTTGTCTCTCCCTTGGCCAAAGTGAATTCTATTCAAAACCCTCCCACCTTTTCTTATTTTCCATCTCCTTCGTATGTTTATGATATTTATTTAAAGTCTGATTATCTGTCCACTTCACCTTTAGTATTACGTAACTTTTAAGACTATTACTTAAACACTTCACCAATCCTATTTTTGCTGTAACCTACAAATATTCTAAATCATTTCAAACTTCAGCTGTTTCTAACAGTTAGCCTGTGTCTCTAAGTATGTGATTTGAAAAACAGAAGCGACAGAATTCCACCTCATACCGTAAAACATGTCGTGAAACACAAAAAAATGCAGAAATATACAGGTACGTTCACTCATTGTTTAGGAATTAGTGTTATGTGCGATAATTGAATTCTGTCGAATACTTAACAGTCTGGTCTCCAATTTATAAAACTTGCCATTCTGGAACACTTTTCGAATTATTGTTTGTCTGTCGCCAGCAATCACGAGGAAGCCATACACTTACGTTTCGTACCTCTTGGCACTCGTCATCACCAAAACGTATCTGCAAATCTAAATCTACTGATATCCTCACTAGAATTCTAACGCGCGTCATCTATTGCTGCAGACACGGACGTTATCACATCGCGGCGGTGATTCTACTAGATCAATGACTATCTTTTAAGTCAACTGTAAGTACTCAGTGACTACCGATACTAAGTAAGAGACAAAAACTACTGGTTGTCCAACAGTGACCAATGAGTATTACAATCCTAGTCCTATACGATTTCAGTTTTGGTAACGTTTTTGAATTCAGAAATAGGTAAGGCAGGTTGAAACCTCCTAGGAGTCATCAAGTCCAACCGCGGTGCGGATACGTTTTCCTAATTTGCGCCATCAAGTGCAAAATTTGGGTCAAGCAGAGTTTCTTAACGTTGGCTTGCATATTGTAATTGCCCAGCTAGCTAGGCTTGTTGAAACGAAATATCTAACTGCCAGAATGCTCTGTTAGGTGGGCTAAAAATTGGATGGGTTTTTGATAATGTAGCAGCAATAACGTATATCACTCAAAGAACCAGCGTGGTGGTCCACTGTCTTCCCCTTCGATAAACCGATGTGGTTAGAAAAGGTTGATAGGATAAAATGTACTCCCTGACTTACCATGTGGCTGCTCGCACCCTTTCAAGTGCACTATGTATTACTGACATGGACTTGTTGTAATTAAGGCCCTTCAATCAACTGAAACCAAACCTTTTTCCGTGTAGATTCCCATTTTTAATTTGTGGAGACGTGATCAACTTTCATTGTGCTATTGGCAATCGCCTATGTTCTTGTTCTATAGGCTCTGTATCTATTTGAAACATTAGTTGATATGTTCTATATATATATATATGTATATAACTTGTACCAAAATAATCCTGGACAAAATTCATTTTTGTTAGAGTTTTGAACATGTTAATGGTTGTATTTTGCAACTTATGTTTTCAGGCTGTTTCAAAAAATACCTTCAAAATACCTTCTTAGTATTCGTGCATGCATGTCAGTATTCCAATGATATAATGTTCAACAGCCATGTAGGAGGTCTTGTTTCGACTCCCAGTCAAAGTACACATAAATCTCGCTTAGTTTACTATCCAATAATAATCCTGGAAAAGAGGGGAGGGTTATGGATGTGAGACTGGAAAACCTACTGTGAAAGAACATCATCGCTGTTGAAACTGTGAAGGCGTGAAGCCCTATGCTCCTCATTAGCACCAAATGCATTCATTCAGTTGTATACGCTAAAATTACTTTACTGGAATGCCAGTTAGTAGACTATACATTCATTATGTGTTCCTGAAGTGAATAAGACTCGTAAAGGTAGATGTAGTGTTAATTGGGACAAAACGTAGTAGAGACCGAAGAGATAAGAACAAAACATTTTAGAGAAGGGTCTCTTTTTGACTGCACAATCACAATTATGTATAGTTATTTGCTTTTCACATGTGTGTTTGTACATCTGGTTTGTCAAACAAGAATAAAAATTAGTTTGGGCCCTGGTTTTGAAACCCTGTAGTGGGCGCGTGTTGCTGACGAGTCCCAAACTGGAACGAAATAGCTAGTTTTCAATGGTTCTCTAACTGATATCAATCCATGGTCTAACGGGAAACAAATAGAATCCCTACAGACTAATTGTGCGTCGATGACACAGCGGTGAGGACTCTGGCCGACCATGCACATGGTCCGGGGTTCGATCCCCTGCCGACGCACACCTGATATCTATGGTCGGCCTGCAAAATTTGGGCTACCGATATCCATGCTGAAAATTCCATACCTGTACCGAAAAATACGGTGTGGAATCAAGCTGTAATCAAAAATAAGAAAATAAGAAAAATAAATAATTCTCGAAAATTAATCTGGTGTTCACAAGTGACTAGCTACAGGACGAAGTTTCCTGGAGTTCTAGTGAGAAGTCGTGAGCAGTGAGGTTCATCCAGTCGAAAATGAGGATGGAGTTCCCACCGATGACATTGGTTGGTGCCAGTTGATCTAAAGTCACGAATTGGTAGAAGTTAGAAATAGTAGACTGTCCATTGAGTCGGGTGTTTCCCAGTGTCTGAATGGTAAACGAGCCTGCCTTGTTACCGGAAGGTTCTGTGTTTGAAAACAAGTTTGGATTATTGTGTACAACATCAGAATGTTTCAAAAGAATGGAGAATAATCAGAATTGTAACTAGCGGGAGGAAGACTGGTGAGGATTAGTAAGTTTAGATTGGCATTACGTAATATGAACACCTTCAGAGAAAATTGGGTGTTACTGAAAGAGCACGGAGACAACTATAAAGAATCTGAAAAGAGAAAAGAGAAGTTTAGTTAAGTAAATGATGTTACCAAATGTTATACGAAAAATGCACGAAATAGTATTATCAACAAAATGTTGATAACAGTTGAACTAGGAATTATACACAAGATAGAAGAAGGGAATGGCAAAGTTTCTTCTGTGCATATAAATCAGGGTTTTTCATCCGAATCGCTTAGTCCTCGGCAATGCAAAGTGTACGGAAGCCTACTGTTTTCGGGAGACTTCTTTGGGCTTTGTAGATATCTTCTAATGAACTGTGCATGCATATTGAGTGGCCACTGTTGATTATATGTTCGGTTATAGCACGCCTCATTGATCCACTGTTACCTTTTGTAGTCAACCTACTATACGAATCACAAGTTATCCTGGGAAAATTATTCATCTCTGGATTCTTTTCAGTATTGTCACCTCCTTCATAAGTTTCTTCTTCTTCATCAGATTTCCTACAGATACATAAAAATTATGAACACTTCTCCGAAGGGAATATTCAGTATACTGCTGACATGTACTTATATGTAGTATACATAATGCGCAAATGAACAGTCACTTGAAATGGTATAAATTCGAAATAATAGAGGCTTGTAGCTCACGTAAACGAATTCAATAGTTTGTAGTTGCAGCGCTTACATTCTACATCTAGGCAATATCTTCAGAGTTCACTTCACTGTGAGGTGAACTTATTTTCGGGTCAAGTAGCTATCTCTCCTGAAGACCTTGACTGTGACTGATTATCTCCAGAAGTTTTTTCTCCTTGTATTAGTTTATATTGGTACCTACTGTTTTGTTGACACAGGTTTTTTGACCTTTCTGCCATATGACTTGTTTTTTTTATTGGTCGATAAATTTGATCTGTGTCAACATGTCTGTTGAGTGAATACTGATTCGAATACCAAGCGTTAGGAAGTTTGTAAGGGATTAAATTGTTCGCAATATCCCTCTTGAATGACCCAGTTACAAAACTGATACTTATTTCGACTTTTCAACCAACTTTGTAATTATTATCCATTTTTCTCCAAGACTGCATATCACCTATTGACCAAATTCTTATTATTTGTTTCTGTCCCTGCTGAATCTCTAATTTTAATGCTTCTTTTTGTGGTTGTGTGATGATGATATTGATAATGTGTTATACTACGATGCAATTTCGTTTGAATGAGTCAAGGTGATTCTAGCCTTTGACTGTTTGTGGGAATTGTTGGTGTGTGATTCTTGCTGAAGGAGTTTTAATTCCAACTTGATGGAAATATTCCGCTTGATTGTCAGATACTTCTTACAGTTGAATTTCGGTCATTTAATTTTATTTGTACTTAGAAAGTTACCTTGTCTGTACAGCTGCTTAACGGCTGATCAAGGATCAGCAGTAGTCCTCCTCGATAGAAGTGACTATATAAAAAAGATGAATGATATATTGAAAGACACACAGAAGTTTCAAAAACTTGAGGAGAAGAAAGATTTCAGGAACAAAATAGAGAACGAATTAACCAGACGTTTGAAGAAACTAAGAATGGAACAAATATTTCCTAAAAGTTTATATGAAGAAATCAGACCGGTGGGCACGTACACGATAAGATTGTATGGCCTCCTTAAAGTAAATTAACTGGGACTGCCGTTAAGACTAATACATGATATGCAAAATTCGGCCTAACATGCTTTAGCTAGATGATTAGTGACTACTCTCAAACATTTGCATGGGCAGATAGTTAAACATAAGGTCAAAGATGTGTTTGAATTCACTGACAAAATCAAAGATATTCATGTCAAAGAAAAAGCTATGATATCTCTGGACATAACATCTTTAATCACAAATGTACCTCTCTGTAATAGAAACGGTTAAATACATGCGTGAACAATTGTACAAAAAGTTGATAAATATTCACATTTCAACGGAAATCCTAAAAGAACTGTTATTAAGACTCACTAAGGATGTAAATTTCAAATTTGGTAGCACGTTTTACAGACAAGTGGACGGGAGAGCAATAGGCTCCCTATTCGGTCCTCCATATTGGCAGACTTCTTTCAAAATGAACTAGAGAATGGATCCTTGTACAACCTTATTAGAAAGTTCTCATTTTATTGCCGGTATATGAATGACATCTTCGTTCTTTGTGAGACTGATTCCGATAGGTACACAATAATAACTCAGTTCAATGAAGTACACTCTGCAAAACAGAACTGCCTTCCTAGATGTCCTCCTTGCATAAAAATGCAGTTGGTAGTATAAAGAGAAATTTGCATGGGGAAAGCACATAGACAGGACCATATACACATTTTTACAGTTTCGTTCCTCTCTAGTACAAAAGGAATTTAATAAGGAAACTCAGTTACAGGGTCAGATATCTATGCTCAGAAGACGTAAATTAAGATGAACTAAGGATTATGTATGATACATTGATCGAAAATAGCTACCTAGACAAATTCACCAGGAAACACATGACTAAGTAAGTTGAAAAGGACCATCCTCTATCCGTAAACAGGAAGCCTTTATACATACGACTGCAATTCAAAGGTGATATACCCAGTGAAATAATTACTAAGAAGTTGAGATAATCAATTCAAAGAACTTTTAATGCTGGCAAACTACAAGTCTTATTTTCTACACAACCATTGGTGATTCCCCAATTGAAAGATGAAGTACCTTGACAAACTAACCACTTCTAATTGTGTCTACCAATTCAACTGCGCTTGTAGGGGCGAGTTATATTGGCTGTTGTACTAGGGACTTGATTTTTCGTACTCGCTCGGGAACATTTACCAGTAGGGTTTAGTAAAGGGGTAGCAAAAACAATCAAAATTTCCATATTAGACCGCCTGGTCTAAACAGGCCACAAAGCTAGCATTGAAGAATCCTTCACCGTCATTTATCGGGTACCAAATAAATTCACAAAAACATCCAGGTACCATATACTCCAAACAACAGAGACTATGGTGATTCGTGTGAAACAACCAGCGCTTTGTGCGGAAAAGAAGCAAGTCCAGCCACTGCTACCGCTTTGGCCGCCCTTCAGTGGAGATTATTAGTTCATGAATTTGCATTGTTATCTTTGCTAAGTTTTCTGTCTGATATTCAGTGTATTGTTATGTTGATGCTACTGAACTGTAATCCATTGATATTATTGATTGATTCGATGTTATATTACCAATATTAACGCTGCTAATAGCCCAACTCTTTCATTATTATGGATAGATATGTAACTGTAGAAGCTGATGAAGAGCAGGTTATCGAAGAGAATATTCTTTGTTCAGGAACCATTCTTTCGAATAATTTTGAATTGCTGACGTTATTACTGTTAAATAGAACCACATGGATTTATCAACAAATAATCGTCTTTTTCCTATCTATGGGGTGTTTTTTGACTATGCATGTCTCAAGGAAGTTTAGAACAGCTATACAGTGGGATCTGGTGATCGGTCCCCTGCATTCAGATCCCACCAAGTCCGTTTTGGTCATTATCGAGTTATCTTGTATTTTTAGTGTTTCCACTCTTTTAAATTCCTACATTTCCATTGTCGAACTTTTGTCTGTATGTATTGATATGAAGTCTTGACTTCTGACCGCCAGTTGGTGTTCTTGGATGTGAAGGCGAAGATGACATCCATTTTCGAAAAAGTATAGTGCTTTTCACAGTTGATGTCCCAGCAGGTCTGGGTTCGATTCCTGGCCGAGGAACTTTCAAGCCTCATCTAGTTTACAATCCGATGATGAGCAGGGAAAAAGAGAAATGTTTGGAATTGAGGCTGACAACCTCAACCTGTAGATGCACCACTACTACTGTGGTGAGAACTGGCTGCAAGCCAGATTGTAGACAATAGTATACGTCAATGTTTACGTCCCGAATCAGGGTCATGAGAATAAAACAATAACAAAGCTTAACCTTGAGGAACTCACCAACCAACCACAGCAGACTTAACGAGTGCAAATACGATTCGCAGATATATGGCTTAACTTTCTGTGAAAGGGTCACAAGCAGTACAGAATAACCTTCAGCAAGAAAACAACCGATCAGAAGAGGTTGCTTCTCCACTGACAATAATGTACATAAAAATCTATAAATATCTCTTGATTTTCTCAATAAACGATCTGTCGCCTGGCCCTTGTCTTCTGTCGTTACACTACTACTGCAACTTCAAGCTTGAAGCTACCTGACGCTCAATCCACCCCCACTTATTTGTATTCCACTCAATAGTCTGGTGTTTGGTGTCATTTGAAGTGTAACACATCAGCCTACAGAATCCCTAGACTCTCTAATATATAAAAACAAAAACACAATGACGAAAACAGGTTGAATAAACTTTAAAAAAACTTAGATTTATTGTTTCATTTATATTCATAAATGGGACAAATTGCTTAAAAAAGCAGACAAATTGAAACTAATTCACAATGATAAACGACACTTGCTTCAATGAACATTTCACTGGATGAGATTGTTACGGTTTTCGCCATCGTTTTTTTTTCACATTAGAGTAACGACATTTATTCACACTTGTATAGAAACGCACATGATATATGTCTGATTTCCCACAAACTGGAAGATATGCAAGCGAAAAGCAACAAGTTGGCAGAAGAAGCATCAAAGATAGGACTTCAGGTGAACATAGATAAAACAGAGTTAGGTGATGAAAATTCCTGGGCAACACCACCAACAGCAACAACAACAGACAACAATCAGCATAAATGGGAGGAACCTGAAAGAAACAACCTCTTTTACCTACCTGGAAAGCATCGTTTCAACTACAGGAGGAACTGACGAGTAATAAAACAAGCTTTCACTACTCTCAAGTCTGTGTGGAGGTCAACAGCACTCAGCATCAAAAATAAGATCCAGATTTTCAACTCCAATGTGAAGTCAGTGCTACTTGCTACTAGGATCAGAGACTTGGCGCGTCATAAAGAGCATCTCAAACAAACTACAGACCTTCATTAACAGCTGTCTTCGCTCAATACTCAAGATCAGATGGCCAGAAAAGATCAGCAACAGAGATCTCTGGCAATGAGCGAACCAACTAGGAACCGATTGTGAAACAAATAGGCAGGAAGAAATGGAGATGGATTGGCCATACTCTGAGGAAACCATCAAGTGACATCACTAGACAAGCCATCGCTCGAGTGGAACCCGAAAGGGAAGCGGCGAGTTGGTCGTCAGTGCAAGGGTGACTTGGAGTAGGAGGTGATGTGAAGAGGAGATGAAAGCGTGTGGGCAGACATGGAGCCAGGTGAAGACTCTAGCAGAGAACCGAACGCAATGGAGACGCACGGCTGAAGCCCTATGTTCCTCTAGGAATTAAAGGAAACAATAATAGTAATGATAAACCTATTTAGGAATATTGTAGAAATTTTAACTAGGAGAAATGCCTGTAAAATGAAACTCTTAAGAGATTGTTGACCTGGTCACTACACAATCAATAGACAAGTCAAGAGATATACAGCCAATCTCTTACCTGATGATAACCAATCATATCTCAAGTTATTGGAGGTATCTGACGATTCAACATCCACGAACAAGTGCAAATAATCCAGTCTTACCGAAACTGGTGTTGATGGAGTTTAGAATGATGGTGAAACTACTTAAGGGTATCATTAGGAAGTGGAGAAACCGTTTTGTCTCTCTCTATCTCTCTCCTTTATATCAGTAAGAACAGGTGAAACTTCTTAGCCACTGAAAGTTCTAATACTCAATCATAAGAAAATGGATTTATGTTGAACATCCTGAAGTGTATATATCAACTTTCGATCTGTTAATAAAGGAAAAATATGTGAATTTCATGTTGGTCGATTTTTATACTGAACTGAAATATCCGATCACTGTGGACATGTCCGCTTCTTGTGTAGACGCTACAATGATGTCTGTAGATTAATATAGTGTTATTTAGCTGATGGCAGCTAATGATAGAATCAAGTGTGCGCATTTCGTCCCAGTTTGAAACTCACCGGCTGATTTTATCTGCATCTCCAGTCACTGGTGATATTCCTATTGAGACTTGAACACAGCACCCATCTTTTGAATGACACTCGCTATCAACAGCAATGCATATACACCAAACTCAGACGACCTTGAAGCAACCAATCAGATTCTTCTAGGTGAGAAGTGGTATTTAATTTAGCAAACAGTTTATTTATGAGATTTATGTAATAAAAATGAATTACGCAGGGTATATATCTGTAATAAGCTGCAAAAAGAGGTCCCAGTTTCTCATAAGAGTGGATACAGAAACATCAAACGAGTGTCGATGCAAAAGCTCATCTAAGTGGCTTTATACCAAATCATTTCGACAACCGTCTACCATTCCAATATGTTTTTTCAGGTGGGGCAGAATCCTTCAGTAGAATTTCTATGGGTTCCACGTAAGGATAGACCAATTCAGAAGAATGGTTGGCTGTTTAATGAATATAGACTAGTGATGGTAATTCCGAAGAACCTCTCCACTCATCTATGTGAATAGTAGTGCCTTGGAGGGCTAGTCGTTGTATAATTGTAATTAAAACATCGGCGCTTCTGTTTGTGATGCGTTCGGCAAGTTCTTTACGAAGATTTGTGCTGTATAGTCTCAACACTCAAACATGATTTCCTCTTCTCCTATCACGATTCAGTTTTCTCTTAATAAGTACCGTTTCATCAATATGAATGACACAACTAATTCACCATAATGTACGACCTACCAAATCTTACAGCCTTCCTCATATAAAAGTGGTTGCATCTGAATGCATTACCATTGTAGCGGTAAATAGTTCCCCAAAATTATTGACCACAGCAATCATTGGTGAACATTGGACGCTGACCCTCAATGTTTAAGTCGACTTGTTTATCTGAAGGCTTCCGGTCAAGCATCCATCCAATTCGGTACTCCGTCGTGTGACGTTCGTGCACGATCACTAGCCAGTTAAGCAATCATCTCGCTCTACGATTTGGTCCGGAAATATATCTCGTAATTTGGACGATCAATTCTGGTGTTTTTCTTTGCCTTTGGTCCACGAGAAATGAATACTATAGAAATTGTTGGTATTAGATGTTGCGTTAGTATACTCCGTACAGTCCACGAACGTCGATACCGTCAGCCTCTAAACTATCAATAGCCTGCAGATACTTTCGAAGAGTCACTATCTCTCCACATTTTCATGTTTTAGCCGTCTACATCAACCCCTTTTTCTTAAAGAGGTCGTGCGGAGAGGTCTGATTGGTTGCTTCAAGGTCATTTGACTTTGGTGTCCATTGTTTACTCTTGTCATCAATTACAAAACATTGCGCTAATCTTTAGATGTCTTGGATGTCTCTGTGCAAGAAGTCGACATATATAATGATAAGATCTTTAGAGCAATTAAAACAATTAGTTCCCCTTATGAATTTAGATAAAGCAATAAGAAGATGTAATTTGTCTGAATCGTGTAATGTAATGAATCGTGTAATTTGCGCAACACATTTCGAACAATCTGATCACACACGGACTTGTTATAGGAATATATATTGAATTAGTAAAGAGTTAAGAGATGAGAAAATAGACTTAGGTCAAGTTAAAAGAACATATTGAATGTCAAAATAACAATGAAGACCACTAAACCAAATAGCAGAGGTAATAAATACATCTGCTATGGTATCAAAACAAAAAATTAATGTGATGACGTATTGTTTTTAAATGCGTGAAGGTGGTTTAAACTTTCTAATTGCTAGGGCTTCCGCAATGTTTAGGATACGCCCTAAACACGTTTTATAGATAGGTTTAAAAGATCTGTTAAGGCTCCAGAAACAATCGGAATCTTTAGAACCCATTAATGGTGAGAACAGGAGACCTAGCTCCTCTATTGCGAAACATATTATAGAGACAGGACATAAAATTGACCTTAACAGATCTTTTAAACCTATCTATAAAACGTGTTTGGGGCGTATCCTAAAGTTTGTGGAAGCCCTAGCAATTAGAAAGTTTAAGCCACCTTTATGCGTTCAAAAACAATTCGTCATCACATTAAATCACCTTCCTTGGTAAACTTTGTTTTCGTACCATAGCGGATGTACTATTACCTCTGCTATTTGCTTTAGTGGTCTTCATTATTATTTTGACCTTGAATATGTCCATTTAACTTGACCTAAGAATCTATTTTCTCACCTCTTAACTCTTTATTAATTTCATATATATTCCTATGACAAGTCCGTGTGTGATCAGATTGTTCGAAATGTGTTGTGCGCGCAAATACATTACACGATTCAGACAAACTACGTCTTTCTATTGATAACATCTGTATTCTGGACAGTATTTATAAAATGTACAGAATTTTTAGAGGAGTTTATTGCATGATATTTTCCCTTTGTACAATATCTTCAAGTAAAATATTAATTAACTGAGAATAGTATATCCTGTGACATGTTTCTCTCTGAGCGCTGAATCACAAATCAATTCATTATGTGATATATGTCTCCTTCAAGAAATCCTCGGTATCCGGCTGTGAAAGCCAATTCTAAAATGTTCAGAAGTACATTTTGAGACCTAAAGACTCTACTGAAGAAAAGGTAACTCATGTATTGGAACACGTTGCCATCCACAATCCAGCCATTCCTCAAGATTAGTAGGAACTTGCGAATCAGAAGCTTTTAAACACTTTAAATACACACAAGAGTAGATAATACCATTACAGGCCATATCTTAATCGATTTAAACAAACCGAACGAGAGAAAATATATGTGCAATAGAGAGACAGAGAGATGGAAGGTTTTGGTAGCCCAAGTTTTAAGCAGGCCGCCGATGTACCAACAACAATAATAATAATGAACCAAAGGAAAATACGAATTAAAAAAAATAATAACTAGTGGCCATTGTACAAAAGAGTAGGCTCCTGTGACCCAGTGGCCTAGTGAATAACGCCTGGACATTTTAAATAGTGGGTGGAGGATTTCACTCCTAGTGGGACACCATCGCTCACAAAGAACACTCCACTATTATATTATTATTATTGTTCCCTTAAGTTCGTAGTGGAATATAGGGCTTCAACTGCACGTCTCCACTTGCTTCTGTCTTATGCTGTACTCTTCGCTTGCATCCATGTTATTCCATACTATTTCAAATACTCTTCACACGATCTCCTCCATGTCACCCTTGGACGTCCCACTCGCCACTTCCCTTTCGGGTTCCACTCGAGCACTGGCCTGACGCGCGATGTCACCCAGCGGACTCCTCAGCGAATGCCCAATCCATCTCCACTTTCTCCTGCATATTTGTTGAGCGATTGGTTCTTGTTTTGTTTGTTCCCATAGTTTCTTGTTGGTGATTCTTTCCGGCGACCATCTGATCTTCAGTATAAAGCGAAGAAGACAGTTGTTGATAAAGGTCTGCAACAGGCTGTTGGAAATATTTTTTGTGACCCGCCAAGTTTCTGATCCGTATAGAAGAACTGACTGAATTGACGTTTGTATTGAAAATCCGAATTTTGTTGTTGATGCAGGCTGAGTGACGAAGATTTCCAGATTGGTTTCAGGTTGATGAATCTGTTTCTCGCCTTCCTGATTCTCGATTTGACATCCTCGTCCGTTCCTCGTGTAGTTGAGACAATGCTCCTCAGATAAGTGAGTGAAGTAACCTCTATCAAATCCCTCCCGCTGATGGTGATTGGCGCTGTATGTTGCTGCTGCTGTTGTTGTTGTTGTTGGTTGGTTATTTTCATAACCTCCGTCTTGTCTATGTTCACCTGGAGTCCTGTCTTTGCTGCTTCTGCGACCAGTTTCTCGGTTTTCGCTTGTAAGTCTTCGATTTTGTGTGACATCAAACATAAATCATTCGCGAAATCCAGGTCTTCTAGGTTCTTCACGTCGGTCCAGGATATCCCTGTTTTCTTGTTTCCCACTGTCTGACGCATAATGCAGTCCACCACAATTAGGAATATCATTGGTGATAATAAGCACCCTTGTCTGACTCCTGTGTTGACTCCAAACGCCTCTACTGACACTCCACTGACCAGTCCCAAATAGGACGAGATGTGAGTCGTTGATTCTACTGCTAACTATTATCAACTATAAAATATGTGGAATTTTTAAAAGGGAAGAAGTGATGGAACATTCACACATGGATTCGAAATGAATACAAGAGCTCTGGGTAGGCAGATTGAGAAAAATGATATGACAATAAATTATATTCAGTCAAACAATTCTAATTCTTCAAAGTTCAATTCAGTTTTAGTAATTAACGCAAAGTAACTTCAGTTTCGTTTACAGAAAAAACAAACGATTAATAAATGAGTATTCTTCAGAGAAATTATCTTCAGACTGATCCCTTTAATGAACAGTAATCACAAAATTGGACTTTCCTGCACAATTGCAAACTATTGGTCTATTGGACTTGACATAATTTATATGGATTGAGTGTAAATATTATAACTACGCAAGCTGCTATCCAGAATGATTGGTTAATGTGAAGTGTGAAATGAGTATAACCTCACTGATATAAGAGTAAGTAAACTTAACAGTTGTAGAAGTTTCATACCTTTGGTTCCCTTGATAAATTTCGATAGAAGAAGAAAGATCAGATTTGCAGTATAAAATGATATCATCATACTATTTCACAGGTTCTCATCAGCTGCAAAACACCTGAAATTACAATGGTTATAAACAATGACATTTCATAATTCAGTGTTTGAAAGGTAATGAAGAAAACCTTATAAATTGAACGCATCTGGAGCGTAAGCATTACAGTTCGCTTTGGTTAAAGTTACCATCAATTTCTATGCTTTCAAACTATGAAATTTATAGATTTACGTGCACCTGCGGCAGCAAGTACATTGGAAGGACAGAAAGAAGGCCTTCTATCCGGTTTTCAAAGCATATTCCAAGAAACTTATCCTTAAAAAGAAGCAGATATTTACAAAGTGCAGTTACCAGACACTTTGTGCATACGGGTCATTTCGTCGAGATTTCCAAATCCTTGAAAATATTAAACATACAAAGGACAGCGAATTTACTACGATTTACTGCTGAAGCAATTGCAATCAAACGTATCAGACCAAACTTATGCACACAGAAAGAGAGTGTAGTCAGTCTCTCACTCACTCCCTTGATAAGCGCATCACTTTCATTATACTGATTAGTCATACACACTAGTGAGCTCAGCTCACTAAGCAAGTTTTCAATTTGATGAACTTTAACCTTCTTGAGTTGCTATGCTGACATACAAGCTAACACTGTTTATTAGATTTTTCTGTTTACTGTCTTCTCTCACCCCCTACCCTGGTTTTTCATAGTTTGAAAGCATATAAACTGATGGTGACTTGAACTAAAAATTGTAATGCTTATATTCTAGATGCGTTCATCTTATAATGTTTTCTTTATTACCTTCCAAACATTGAATTATGAAATGTCATTATTTATAACCATTGTAATTTCAGGTAGTGGTGTGCAGTAGCTGATGAGAACTTGAAAAGAATGATGATATCACATTTTATGCTGCAAATCTGGTCTTTTTTTCTCTATCGGAAAGTTGTAGAAGTCTACTCGAAACCTAGACTATAGTTACAGGCATGCGTTGGTGGTCCAACGGACATGCACTTGGTCCAGATTCGATAATCATCCAAAAGACTTTTAAACCTCATCTATCAGGAGAGGGGGAGGATTAAACGTGAAGGTAGCAGGTCTATGCTGTGAAACAACGATATCGCTGCTGTTGAAACTTCGGGCTTGGAGGCTCATATTCCACTTGGAGGGCAAGGAATGAAAAAAAATAGTTACACCCAACAGAAAAGGAAGCTATGCTTATCATCCGTGTTTGTGAAGTGTACTCTTGATAAATGAGAGTGTGCAAATGAAAGAATTATTGATCAAGGTAATTAACATCCACCCTTCGTCTATGAAGTGTGGCAGGAAAGCATAATTCATTTTCTGGATGTCTTGCTGAGTAGGTGAGAAGATGGGTCACTTAGGAGAAAACATATTCACAGGGAAATACACGCAATTCCTTAGTTATGTGCCCATTAAATATGAAGAAAATATTGTTAAATGCCTCGGAAACAAAACAAGGAAAGTATGTGCTAAAAATCATTTACAAAAGGAACTTGAATAAATCCATTATTCCTTGATTGAGATGGATTATATCAGTAGTTTTGTGGTGAGAGCTGTCTGCAAGCCAAAATTGTAGACAACAATTTACGTCAATGTTTACGTCCCGAATCAGGGTCATGAGAAAACAAACAATAACAGAGCTTAACCCTGAGGAACTCACTAACCAATCACAGCAGACTTAACGTGTGCAAATACGATTCAAAGATATATGGCTTAACTTTCTAAGAAACGGCCACAAGGAGATAACAGAATAACCTTCAGCAAGAAAACAACCAATCAGAAGAGGTTGCTCCCCGCTAACAATAACGCCAATAATAATGCACATAAAAATCTATAAGTACCAATTGATTTTCTCAATAAACGATCTGTCCCCTGGCCCTTGTGTTCTGTCGTTACAGTTTCACGAAAAAACATACGGAAGTGTACGAAAGATATTTTAATCAGTATAATTTTGTTTGTCGTTTCCCAGCCAACGAATGAACTCAACCGCAGCTACGGATAACCTGGAGAGTTTCGTGATATCTATGTGTTTTTATCAATCTAAATGTTCCTTTGGAGATAATTTTCTTAGGCGTGTTACTTAGCATCTTCGAACCTAATTTGGAAAGTGATACATAAATATATACTATCCGAAGGTCTTTTTTTCTCACTAAGTTAATAATGGCCATCCAGTGAACAAAGCGAAAGCATTTAAGGTGACTCACCTAATCTCATCGAATCTTTCCAATGGTCTTCGTATTCGTCTACTGCATATAGCTAAGGCTAATAGTGATGAAACTTTTAAGCTTAAACTATGCATTCAGATGAAGTTCTTGCGGTCATTATCCCTCCCTTGATCGGTTAACACTCAGCGAACTGATTATACCAACACTCTTTATACACTTTACTCAATTTCTTTATCACTCTCCCTTACTCTTGTTACATCTTCAATAAAACTTAATTTCGTGAATCGGCAGAAGTTGGAATTCATCGGACCAGGTCCCAGTGGCTTAATGGCCTATGAGCTCACCTTGTCCTGGATTTGAACCTCAGTGGGTGCGTACTGATGAAAGAGTCAGTCCCAAACTAGGCTGTCAAAACAGGTCTCTTGCAGTACTCCCAGCTGGTTTTCCAATGGTTCTCTAACTGATGTCAGCTGATGATGGAATCCTGTAACCAAAACTTAATTTGTTACCTTTCCTTACAGTTAGCCTCTATCTACTATGCTTATCTAAATATTCATTTGCATTATCATGACAATTTTCATTATCCTGGTTATCCCAAATCGCTCCATTTTCATCTTTATTGTTGACAGCATCATTATTACGAGTTGATCACGGATTGATATCAGTTAGAGAACCAATGAAAACCGCGCTGGACTACTAGACAGCTGTTTCGTCAGCCTAGTTTGGAAATCATCGGCAGTACGCATCCACTATAGGGGTTCGAACTCAGGACCTTTCGGTTACAAGGCAAGCTCGTATACAATTCAGCCACTAGGACTCGATTCAATGGCCAATCCACGAATTTTAACTTCTACCAATTCGTGATTTAGCGCGACCACCAGTGAGGTCCATCCAGTCAAGAGTGACGATGGATGTCCCACCGATAACATTGGTTGGTGGTCGTGCTAAATCACGAATTGGTAGAAGTTAGAATTCATGGAGTGGCCAGTGAGGAGTCGGGTCCCAGTGTCTGAATGGTATACGAGATTGCCTTGTAACCGGAAGGTCCTGAGTTCGAACCCCTATAGTGGATGTGTACTGCCGATGATTCCAAAACTAGGACGAAACAGCTGGTTTTCCAATGGTTCTCTAAGTGATGTCAGCTCATGATTAAATCCTTCAAACAAACTAGAGAAAGACGAAAATAACTGGCATTCTTCATCGTCCATCCTACATTCTAAGAAAAACGTGGAAACTAATGTCTGAGAGAATTTCAAAACTATCTTGAATTACTTTTTGCTTTCAACCTTCGTGCAAAAGTAGATCATGATGTGAATTCGAATGAAATGATTTAGTTTAAATGCATCCTTTTATACTATAATCAGAAACTTATATGGTTTATTTTAAATTTGTTCTGATATAAGGCTAGATAGACGCAATCAAACGGGAATGTAGAACGCTTTATAAATGATGGAATAGATGCAGAAACACTGGATAGTCTACAGCTTGAATAAAAAGTTCAAACTTTCAACACCCAGAGATCTCTTCGTGAGAGGGAACAGGGAAAACTGGTGTGGACACAATGATTAATGAAGGTACACAGAAAACTGTAATGAAATATGTGATAGGCTTAAATTGGTAATCCAATTTACACAAATTGTTCGTGTCCACAACTATGTGGCGTATCTTATAGGTTTCTTCCAATTTATTGTATGATTTAAGCAATAATAACAATTAAAAGGATTTTATTTTGAAAAATCTCTAATAGACAGTTGCGAAATTCCAGATTGTATTACCTCGTTTGTGAGAGATACCTAAGTCACATAATAATGAACAATACATCGTTTGAGGAAAGGTTGTTCCATCCGAAGAATACTCCAAGATTCTTCTATTTCATTCAAAATATTCATACACATAGATTGAAATTTAATTGAAGACATAAATGA
>OX235272.1:107969289-108030041 GCA_944472155.2 Trichobilharzia szidati
CAAAGAGTAATCTACCCAAATCCCTACGTACCCGACTCATCTGTATTGCTGAAGCTTTGGCTATCGAAACAGAAAAGCCAGATCTCTGTGTACAGAAGAAGTTCGTTCAACCCCTCCAACTTTCATGGTCTTAATCCCTCTATGCTAAAGTATGGTAATCCCCAATCATACTTTAGCTCTACCAACTCTCCATTTTTTTTCATTTTTTCATTTTTGTCTATTCAATTTGTATACTCTTCCTTATTAAGTCAATTGTTACTATTACTACTCTCACTTTTAATTGTCCCCGGTATTATTTCACTTGTTCCACTTGTCATTCTAAATCAATTCCTTTATGCAACATTAAATTCTATGCTATTAAATTTCACACAATATTACGTAACGTTTTTATTTTTTCGATTTGTCTACTAATCTTATAATTGCACACCTTTTTCAAGTTCTGTCCATCCTATGAATTATTCTATATATGACATTAATTTGCTTTGCCACTTGACCTTTAACTACGATTATAATCACAAACATTTTAGTTTTAATTGCACTTCATATTATTATTATTTCATGCATTCACACCTATGTTTCAATTCCCTCACCGGATATAACTTCTTAAAAACCATATATATACGATTGTACAGCTTGATGATAAATTCGTTGAAAAGAGTCTCTTCGCTGAATCATTTGTTTTGATTTTCTATATGTTACAATGGGAATTTTCCATGATTTTATTTTCCTACTGTGTTCAATTTTTATATAACTATGTGTGGTCAATACTTCTGTAATCAGAATGTCTGAAATGTGTTGTACAAATAAATACATTACACCTGCTGCAGAGAAATTTCCATATGTTTTATCATTTTTCTCGAAATTCATAAAAGGAATTTTATTGCATTAACCTTTCGTAATTTTGCCTTTCTTTTAGCATTCTCTGAACACCTTTAATTTTGAATCCAAATGTTTTACAAAAAGTTTCTCCACTGAAATTCACTTTCAATTACATGAGATCATGATGCAGGAACAGAACTTGTCCACTACTATCGGAAGATAATCTCATCACAAGCAATCGTATAAATTTATCCGCCCGGTAAAAGTATAAAACTTGAGCACTGTAGTAGGGTATAACTCTATTATAGATAAGATTTTATTTTGATAAAATCACACACTGTTGTACCTACAAACTCACTCACCTAGACAGGACAAGCTTTGTAGGCTAAAACATCCGGTGGACCCAATTAGACAAAATAATATAATTTACAAAATACCTCCCAATGAATGTGACTTGATTCAGCTACATAGCTCACAACAGTAAATCAGGAGTAGTCAGATTGTCACAACATAAGATTTTAGCTAAGGTTAGAATGATTGACCCCGAGAAGATAAGTAATTTGCACTGCATGCATGCATTAACACACAAACAACCATGAGTGGGACAGAGTCAAAATTCTAAAAAATAATACAGGTAGGTGGAAAGGGAGAAAGATTGATTACTGAATCGTGCCTGGTTCATCGAGTCTACACCCAACACATGCAACAGAAATAACTCAACGCAAACACCAGAGATATGGAAGATATTATTACCACCAGTCAGTCAAATCAGAGGAGGATAATAAATAATCTTAAAATTCTATTTCAGTTCATATACATTATAACATTCTGACAAGTTACTTATTTATTTTGACTATAAAAACACTCGTCTTATTTCCCATCTGACTGTACTTAATTGGAAACACTAATATTATTATCCTATATTGATTTTATTCAAATGTCTAATCATCAATTCCACTCATGTATATAAATGAAGCAAGTAGGTTGTGTGAGTGAGTGAGTGACTTGATATGAGATTATGAGCAGTAATAATTTGTGCTCAAAACGTGTGGTCATCAGTTAATATTACTGTACAACAAACACTGTGTGATTTATCAAAATAAAATCTTATCTATAATGGAGTTATCGCCCTAGTAGCCTAATGAATCACGTTTCGGCATTTTAAACATTGAGTACTTCGTTGCAGCCCCTCCAGAAACACTATCACTCATTGATGATACAAGGCCGCCAAGCTGACAAGTTCTTTCAGACCAGCTAAACATACATTCAGAAAAATTTTCAGACCGAGATTTAACAGATTTTCATGTTCTCATTAAATTTCTTAGATTCTTTTCCTAATCGATTACGTACTAAGAGACAGAGAGAGAGATATCAAGAAGTTCAAGAACAGAATTACTGTATTAGAAACCATTTTGTTTTCTTCACTGGGATACGAATAATCATATCAAAAATGGCGTATATTAATTCAAATCTTCGACAAGGAAAAAAAACAGAGTTTCATATTAGTATAGTAAGTTGATTTAATTAAATCACTTCACCTTTTCCCTAGTCAGCATTCTCATGAAATATGTTGGTATCATTGTTGAGCGAAATTCTCCTTATGACATGTATACAAACCTGGACCATGTCTCTCTTTAATTATTGTTATAGAATCGATCACTCTGCCAGCGTTTCCCTAAAAAAACAAAAACACGAAAAGATTAGAAAGTTATATAAAAACATTGAATCTGTTCAAGAAAGTATGTAACGACAGAATACAAGGGCCAGGCAACAGATCGTTTATTGAGAAAATCAACAAATATTTATAGATTTTTATGTACATTATTATTCGTTATAATTAGCAGAGAAACAGCGTTTTCTGATTGGTCGTTTTCTCACTGGAATTTATTCTGTCATCTCTTTGTGGCCGTTTCTTTGAAGGTCAGACCATATACCTGCGATTCGTATCCGCCCACGCAATGTCAGCTGTGATTGGTTGATGCGTTAGTCTTTATTCTTGTTTTTTTCTGATGACCAAAATTTGTGTCGTATACATTGACGTAAATTGATGTCCAGTAATTTTGGCTAGCAGACAGCTCTCACCACAAGTATACTGAAGATAAGTTTAATAATATTCCCTTACTTCTTCTTCTTCGTGTTTGTTTCTCGCATTTCGTGCAGAACATATGCCTTCAGCAGTTGTACTGTTGTTGTTTACTGGGGTGACGTTACTAGTCTCATGCCTGACCATCTCTTTCTCTCTTCCGTCCTTACTAGGCAACATTAAGCAGTAAATCGGCAAGGAATAAAACTTCAAGCACTTGCGGGCGCTGACGAGCATTAAACCACTTACTGGTTGACGCGTAAACCCAAGCATATATTGTACCTTAATCAGTATTCATTTTCTAAGGGGAGCTAGACAGCTGTTTCACTCTGAGTGGCGCCTTTTCAGTAGTTCTGAAAAATGAATCTTTCAAGGTTGAAAACCAAGATTCTTCGGTTACGACTGGTACAAGTTTTAATTGTAAAACGGCTGGTGAATTCACTGAATACATCAAAGTTCTTTCCTAAATGAACAGTTTATGTTGATTATGTGAATTTCGAAATCTGTCTCTGACGCATAACCATTCTAGTGGAACAATGTAAAGGACCAGTAACTCCTTCAGTGGCTGGAGATCACTAAATGTTATTCGCAAAATGCTTATCTGCAAAACACGATATGGTGTAAAGCGGCTGGAAGCTATCGGCAGCATATCCTGCCTGATCTAGGTTTCATACATATTGATTCGCGTCATCAGGATATATCTGCAGTCTCAAAGGAACTGATGTCCCTCGAAGATTCGAACCCGCTTCACCCAGTGTTATAGCCAAAGACATTACCGTTAAACTATTCGGATTCATGGTCGTCTTGCTGCAGAACTCTAGTGGATATAGTGTATTGGTCAGCAGAGAATAGCCAGTGTCTTGTTTCTTAGACGGAGGAATATCACCAGCTGGGAGGTTTCAGTCATGTCTTGCTAAAGAATGCCATCAAGCCTGAAAACTAGGCCCACGGCTTTGTCAATAACGGATTAACGTGTATCATGCATTCACACGACAGCTTAGCACTACCCATGATGATTTCAAGTCAAGTTAATTTACACTCTCTGGATATGTATAGCATACAAGACAGCCAGCCAGCACAATCACTTCATTCGATGTAGTGCAAACCAAAAGATCCAACTAAGAAAGAAGGTAAAACTAATACCATTTACAATATAAACTGTATGAACTGTAACAGACATTACGTCGGCCAAAGTGGGCATCCCCTTCAAATCAGAATCCAAGAACATAAATCAGCTGTGAAAAGACATGTTTCATATCAATGCACGTAAATAATTATGGATATCAGTTTGATTGGGATAATGTCGAATTTTTAAACAGAGGAAACACCAAAAATGACAAAGAATTCCTAGAAGCCTGGTACTCAAGCAAATATGTAATTAACATATATGTTAACATAGACCAAATCTACCAACTAATAAAAAGTAAATCTTGTGACCAGAAAGTTTAAAATCCAAGTCAATAAAAGATGATCCACACACACTTAAAGATGGCCACCAGGAGACGCATGGAAAATTTAAATCAGTTCATTTTATGCTAAAACTTGCTCTGAAGATGTTGTCCAGAAGGAGAAGAATGGAAGCTTCTCAATTAAACCAGCCAGCTTAGAGAACACTACTAATTGCATAATTATAATTTATTTAATTTTTACTTATGTCTCATCAATTTATGATTGATAATTATCGAAACCAATATTATCACAATTTAGTATTTCTCTGCCCTGTCATACTGTAGCAACAGAAGGCAAGACACGGAAGCCAAGAGATACTGTCAAGTGATCAAACCGCTATTTATATCTATACAGTTTATGCTCTTTAACCAATCAGTGAGCGTATGATTTTGGTATATACATGAAACGACATAAAATAGAATGTTCAAATATGTGTAACATCACGTTGCTAATGCAGTATTGAACTGTGGGAATATGTGAGAATATTATTCCATTGGAACATATTTTCCGGATCCCACTACTACACTCCTCCGCCCGTCAAAACTTTCGACTGGAGTCGGTTCGATCTTCTTGGTGCTGGCGTCTTTGTTAGCTTGTCTTACTGTATTGAATTCCACAGCTCGCTCACGTTCACTCGCTTCTCTTTGTATGCATTTATGATCGTATATACGTGACCCCGTCTCACAGTGTCCATCTATGCTCCTTCCTTTGTTTGGAATCAGTTTGCGTGACCCTGGAGCTGTCGCGTATTCGCCAGTGTTTTGCCTCACACTATCATATACTGCCGTCGCCTGACCTCTTAGCAGCTTTCCAAGTAACAGCCTCGTCGCTGACCGAGCTGAAACACTATTCAACTGCGCAACAGCCTGGAAGTCCTACCAGAAGATCTATATGTCTGCCTCTTCAAAAACTGAAGGGCATAGGCTTTCTATTTGTCGACAGGCAGTGACACCAAGTGTAACAGCGGGAAGCAAGACACGGAAGCAAAGCCATTTTTTCAAGTGATCAAACCGCTATTTATACATACACAGTTTATATTCTTTAACCAGTTTTTTGAGCGTGTGATTGTAGCATTCACATTAAACAACATGAAATAGAATGTTCAAATACGCATATAGTATTCTGTTGTTAAAGCAGTATTGAACTGTGGGGAATATGTGAGAATAATATTCCGTTGGAACACACTGTCTGTATCACACCACCACAATATTATTACTCATTTTCACTGAAATATTTTGTTTATGCGATGAATAGGTTAGACTTTCTTTGGGCTTTATAAGATGACAACTTTTAGGCAAAATCTATCTGTTTTTCTTTGCTTTTCCATTAGCTCAATTTAGTCAACGTGGTACATACTACTGATGTATATGAAAGTAGTAGGAAATCACTTACACACTTAACAAACATTATTGCTTGCTGAACCGTTGATTCTCTCTTTCGCAGTTGAGCTCATCACTTAATGGCATGTGTATACGATTACCTTCAGATCAAAAATTCATATCAGTCAAGTTTCTCAGTCTCTAGGTTAAAAATTCACTATCACGATATCATTCTGGCGTGCAAAACATATTCAGATCATCAAATTATATCGTGTGCTTGGTACCACAGCCTTCTGCATTCCTCACTTTTCTAGTGGAACATACAGCCTATTGGTTTTTATGTTTCAGTAGCTCTTATTTATTGTTCATTATTGTTCCCTTGGAGTCCTAGTGAAACATAGGGCTTCAAATGCACGTCTCCACTTGCTTCTGCCTTTGGCTGTATTTTACACCTGCATCCATGTTAGTCCATACTGTTTCAACTCCTCTTCACAAGATCTCCTCCATGTCACCCTTGGACGTCCCACTCACCGCTTCCCTTTCGGGTTCCACTCGAGCGATGGCCTGACGCGCGATGTCACCCAGTGGCCTCCTCAGCGAGTGTCCAATCCATCTCCACTTTCTCCTGCATATTTGTTGAGCGATTGGTTCTTAATTTGTTTCTTACAATAGTTTCTTGTTGGTGATTCTTTCCGGCGGCCATCTGATCTTGAGTATAGAGCGAAGACAGTTGTTGATAAAGGTCTGCAACAGGCTGTTGGAAATATTCTTTGTGACACACTGGCCAAGTTTCTGATCCATCCGTATAGAAGAACTGACTTGTTGTTGATGCCGATTGACGAAGATTTCCAGATTGGTTTCAGGTTGATGAATGTGTTTCTCGCCTTCCCGATTCTCGATTTGACATCCTCGTCCGTTCCTCCTGTAGTTGAGACAATGCTCCCTAGATAAGTGAATGAAGTAACCTCTTTCAAATCCCTCCCGTTGATGGTGATTGACGGTGGATGTTACTGCTGCTGTTGCTGTTGGTTGGTTATTTTCATAACCTCCGTCTTGTCTATGTTCACCTGGAGTCAGGTCTTCTCTGGCTGCTTCTTAGACCAGTTTGTTGGTTTTCGCTTGTAAGTCTTCGATTTTGTGTGACATCAAACATAAGTCATCCGCGACATCCAGGTCTTCTCGGCTCTTCACGTCGATCCAGGATGTCCCTGTCTTCTCGTTTTCCACTGTGTGACGCATAATCCAGTCCACCACAATTAGGAATATCATTGGTGATAATAAGCACCCTTTTCTGACTCCTGTGTTTACTCCAAACGCCTCGCTGAGTATTTCATTGTGGATCACTTGACATGTGCTGTATTTGTGCGTTGAAGTTTTAGTAGAAATTTGGTTAAGTTTTTGGGGTGGAGTTGCTAGCACCACGCCCCAACCCTCCCTCTTTATCCTGGCTTGGACCGGCTAGAATACTAGTGACGTAATAATCTAGGCGAGGTTTTCAGTAGCTCTAGTGGGGTATTTATCTCTAACAGGATGGGGTTGCTGACCTCATAGTCGAGCTTTCCTCTTTTCCGGGATTACTGTCGAATAGTAAGCTAATCCAGGCTTAAGAATGCGTTGTGTACGGGGAATCAGAACCCGGTTGCACGAATCATTGGTAACACTTATACCATTGAACAATTAATGAAAAAAACTATAAAGTTTTACCTCTTCAACTGAAATCTGTTCAATGTCTAAATGAGTTGAATTGTGTATAGTCATACGAGTGAATCCAAAGTCGTTTGTTCGAAACGCTGACCATGGTTTACCGCCATCTATAAATGTATCTCTGCCTTCGTCTGATCCAGCTGCTCCACTGACAATATGAACTGGAGCATTAGGATTTTTGTATGGATTTTCACCAGATGTTGAATTACAAACCTGAATTCGTAGAATTTCCAGAGAAGAAAAAGCAAAAATTGATGAAAGCAACAAAACAAAAAAGTACTCAATTTCTCAAATAAATTATTCCTTGGCCTTTCATTAATTCCAATTTGTAAATCGGAAAAAATGTCTGCAGTATCAGGTTGTTGGGATTTGTCTGATTTCTAGTTAGATTTCATCGAGGACTGGCAGCTGTCTGAGAACCACTGAAAACTAGGGAGCACCAGAGAGCTATCTCATCGGAGTTTCAGACTCTAAATGTAACACATTCAGGGATCAACCTCTGAACCTAGTTGCTGAGAAAGTGATCCCATGCACCATTTAGTCACCATTGAGTCATTTCAGTTGCATGTGTTAGGGAAAGACTCGATGAACCAGGATTCAGTAATTAATCTTTCTCCCTCTCCACCTACCTATATTACTTTTTAGAGTTTTGACTCTGTCCCACTCTATTGTGTGGTTTTGTGTTAATGCATGAATGCAGCGCAACTTCTGAGTTTTTTCTAAATTACTTATCTTCGCGGGGTCAATCATTCTTACCTTAGCTTAATTCTTATGTTCTGCCAGGCAATCTGACTACTCCTGATCTACTAGTTTGACCTATGTGGTTGACCAGGGTATTTCGTAATTTATGTTATTTTGTGTAATTGGCTCCACCGGGTCTTTTAGCCTACAGCTTGTAAGTACAATTCCCTGTAGTTTATCTAAAAAAACTTATCTGTAGTGGAGTTATACTTAACCATAGTGTCCTAGTTTTATGCTTATATTGGGCCGATAGTTTTATACGACTGTTTATGATGAGATTGGCTTTTGACAGCAGTGGACAAGTCCAGTTCTTACATCATGATCTAATGTAATTGAAAGTGAATTTCAGTGGAGAAACTTTTTATAACACATGGATGCAATATGAAAGGTGTTAAGGGTATACTAAAACAAAAGGCAAAATTAAGAGAGCTTAAAGCAATAAAATTCCCTTCATGAGTTTCCAGAAAAATGATAAAACATACGAGCTTGCCTAGTAACCGGAAGGTTCTGGGTTCGACCTCTGGCAGTGGGTGCGTACTGCCAATGATTCCCAAACTAGGCTGATGAAACAGCTGTCTGGCAGTTCTGGTTTTCAATGGTTCTCTAACTGATATCAATCCATGGTCAAACTCGTAAAAATAAATTTTTTCCTTACAAACCACCTCATGAAGATAAAACTTAAGGTAATTTCTCTGCAATAGGTGTAATGTATTTATTTGTACAACACATTTCAGACGTTCTGACTACAGAAGTATTGGTCACACATAGTTGTATAAAATTTAACAGAGTAGGAAAGGCTGACTATTGGACAAAGAATATTCTTTTCGATAACTTGCTCTTCATCAGGTTCTACAGTTATGTGCGTCAGTTTACAATATTTATCGCCACTGTCAACCAATGTCGTAGGCAAGTGTCTGTCCCCAAAGCCTGTCTTAATGCATCCCACTGGTCACAACTTCCCAATAGAATCCCCTCAGTTAGTCACCAACAAGCAGTGTAGTAGCTCACAGGCTACCGAATCCGGTTCCAGTGACTTACCTCATGTGCAGTCACGGGTGTATGCTTCTGAAGAGTCCGAAGCAATGGAGAAATATCTATCGAATACCTTCTGGTTTTAAATGCTTCTGTGATTGATGTTGGTTAGCGATGATACCTAATTTGACATTCGAAATTAATAAGTTGACGTAATATATTATTCAACCTACTATTCTTTGACTTCATCATCTCGTATTTTTAAAAGTCATTTGTTACTAAGGATTTCATAATTTTACAAAAATCAGTTTGCAGTGATTCTCTTTGTTCAGGTTAGACGACGGATCAACATCAGTTAGAGAACCATTGAAAACCAGGCATTACTGGACAGCTGCTGTTTCATCCTGGTTTGGGACTCATTGGTAGTACGCACACACTGCATTTCGAACCGAGCACCTTCAGGTCACAAGGCACGCTCGTATACCATTAAACCACTATTATTATTGTTTCCTTTAATTCCTAGAGGAACATAGCGCTTCAACCACTAAGACTCATTCAAATCAGTGGCCAGCCCATGAACTCTAACTTCTACTAATTCGTGATTTTAGCGCAAATGGAACCAACCAATGTCGTTGGCGGGAACTCTATCCTCACTTTCGACTAGATGAACCCCACTTTTGAAGACTTCTCACTCGAACTCCATGCAAATTCGTCCTGTAGCCAATCATGACTGACATGTCGATGGATTACATAGTTGTGATATTGTAACAACAGAAGACAAGGGCCAGGCAATAGATCGTTTATTGAGGAAAATCAACACATATTTATAGATTTTAATGTACATTATTGTAGGTTATTGTTAGTAGAAAATACAGTCTTTTGATTGGTTGTTTCTCACACAAAGTTAACCTTGCATCTCTTGTGGCTGTGTCAGTTCATCTATATGTTAACTGTATCCGCCTGTCCATCTTGACCTTGACCTCAATTACTATCAACCCATTTGGCTGGCAACCACCTCTCACCACAACATGACTAATATTTGATACATAAACATTGACCTCAATTACTGTCAACCAATTGGCTAGTAGATAGCTCTCACCACAATATGACCGTTAGTACACAAGTGGTAGTTGTACTGACGGATTTCTCACCTAGTCGATTAGCGAGCCTATTCTTCAAACCAATCTTAGCAAAAACAACACGAAACTGTGATGTAAGAATAGAAGACAGGCTGTTGCCGTAGAGAGATTTACTTTCTCCTATCAACGGGGAAAATGTCTGACAGCGATTGCGTATATGTATGCCTCAAGTGACCTTGATTGACACTAATTACACTGATAAATCAAAACAGTCAACAGTCAACAGGATTCTAAGGTCTTAGGTGGGGTGAGGTAAACACAACCACCCATGTAAAAGCATATGTAGTAATTTAAGGAAATTAGGTTTATATATATCAAGTTGGTAGCCATCACGAATGTGGCTAATGCATTTGAACATAAAAATATAACAATGACTGACCAATTTCTTCGTCCTGTTCACCTCCTCTCTCAGTTATTAATACCGAGACATGTTGTATTTTAAATCCCGCCTTAAATTCATGTGGTTAAGTTCACAAGGTATCACTCAGTGCTCACAGTTAATGTAATTAAAAGAAATTCTTCGTTTTCAACATTCAATATCAATAACAGAAGTTGCTATTGCACTACAACCCAACAATATTATAACACACCAACTGGCAATATCATCGAATATTCTGGAGTGATCTGCATTTACATCTCCTGCTAATGAATTATGCAAAGCCGTTATTATTATTATTATTAATAGTCACATGTGGCTTAAATAGCCAGACATCCAGACTCTAGTATGTAACTGTTTACGGAAAAAATGCCAGACCAGTGTTAATTGTTGTTATATATATAAATATCGGAGTTTAAAGGACCTAGAAACTTTTAGTCTAGTTCATTCAAACAACACAGTAGCGTGCCGTAAATCTTTCTCAACCTCATTCAGTAGCTGGCTGGCTACATGACAATGGTCGCCACGTGTCAGGTAATCCACAACTAAAAACTCGCCGGCTTTGAAGTGAATACGGGAGAAAAGCAGGGCGGCGTATTACCACCAATGTTATTCCTAATTGTGATGGACTAGATTATGCGTCCGACTGTGGAGACTGAGCAGTCACGAATACGTTGAACCGACAAGAAGAATCTTAAAGATCTGGATATCGCAGATGACTTGAATTTGATGTCACACAAACTCGAAGACATGCAGGCAGGCAGGCAGGCGAAAACCAATAAACTGGCAGAAGACGCGAGCAGATGGTGGAGACAGGACTCCAGGTGACCATAGGGAAGAAGGAGATAGTGAAGATAATCAACAAATAGCACCAATCACCATCAATGGGAGAGATTTGACAGAGGTTACTTCCTTCACTTATCTGGCCAGGGAGCATCGTTTCAACTACATACTGGTGGAACGGATGAAGATGTCAAAGTCAGAATCGGAAAGGCAGGATATGCCTTTATCAACCTGAAACCAGTTTGGAAATCTTCTGCACTCCGCCTCAACATATAGAACAAGATTCGAATTTTCAACACAAATGTGAAGTCAGTCAGTCAGTTCTTCTATATGGGTCAGAAACTTCCACTGCGTGTCACGAAAAGCATTTCTAACAGACCAGCTGCAGACTTCCATCAACAGCTGCCCACTTCGCTGGCTGGCTCCATACTGAAGATCAAATGGCCGGTCGGTCAGCTAGAAAGAATTAGCAAGAATAAACTCTGGCTGGGAACAAATCAACCAACAGCTGATTGCTCAACAAATATGTAGGAGAAAATGGAGATGGATAGGGAATACGTTGAGAAGGCCACAGAATGACATCACGCGTAATGTAGGCCACCGCTCGAGTGGAATCCGAATGAGAAGCGACGAGTGTGCCGTCGGTGAGAGGGTAACATGGAGGAGGTTGTATGGAGAGGAGAAGATGAGAGATTACGGGCAATCGTAGACTCAGATGAAGATGACGACAGGAAATAGAGGAAAGTGGAGATATGTTGTTGAAGTCCTGTGTTCCACTCGTAACCCAAGAAATCAATAATAATAAATCATTCAAACAAATCTGAAAAGTCCATTATGGATAAGATTTTATTTTGATAAATCACACAGTGTTGTGCAGTTATATTAACTGATGACGTTTCCAGCACAAACTATTGCTTATAATCATATCAAGCTCTCATCATCTGCTTACAGCCTAAAGACATTAAGTTTATCTACAGAAATAATTTTAACATACTTACACAGAGAGTTCATTTTTAAACAAAAAATCAATATGTGCACACAATAGTAATAATAATAATCCCATTATTCCAAACGATAATAATCATACACAATGGAATCTTTCGGTGCTATGTAATCAGATGAAAGAAAGTAACAGTCACGGCAAGGAAACACTGACAACCGCCTCTTTCTGAACACACGAATCGAGTTTCAGACTCTTGGTAGAGACTGCTTCGGCAAACTTGAGGAGAATTCAACTCTTTTGCCTAGTGATAATTTTTAGTGATCTTGTGACTTCCACTTCATGACCCGTATCAAGGAGATGCCTGGCAATGGCACTGTTGAAAGCATTTGTTCCCTTGAGATGTAGGCTTTATGGTACATGTTGAGACAATCAGAGGTATGCCTATCTTCTTTCTGTTCTTCCAATGTAAGTGCTCACACAGATACATGAAAATTTGTACACACAGTTAGAGTTGACATGAGAAGAGTATATGTCGACTTTCGATTGCACCAAAGTGCATGTTGTCCAATAGATGGGAACCAGCTTAGCTGCAGGATAATCTCTGGCTAGTGATATATTTAACTTCCTACTGACTATTCCTCCAATGTCTTCACCTTCAAAATCGAAATGAATGAAGACAGGCTTCTTTCGCACTGTGATTTGTTTGACATTAAAGCCTTCACATCCCCCGTACTTGTTGATGAACCTCCGAGGGTAGCCATTGTTAGCGGGTCAGAAATTCTTCCTCTAATTTCTCTGTAGGGCAGATTTACCTGACTGACTCTATAGAACAGAGTTACTACTGGCACTGAATTATAGCTATTTGGACAAAAACTATTAAAATGTAGGTATTATTCATTCCATATAGGCTTTCGGTAAATTGACCTATGGAGACACCACCATCTTCCAGGCGTTGCATGGCAGTGCCAAGGAAATGAAACTTTCCATCACTTTCCATGTCCCATAGCAAATTCAATATTTGTATGTCAGTCGTGGAATAATCTGAGCAGGTAGGAAGCATGACTTTCATTGTTGCACACTACAAATGTGTCATTGACATATCAGCAGTAAGAAGTTGTTTCGTCGATTGCATGCTTCAACTTTGTTCTTTCAAGGTTAGACATAAAGATGTCTGCTAAAAGAGGGCTAGGTGGACTATTCATAGCTACACCATCTATTTGGCGGTAAAGAGTGTTGTTGAACTTGAATTGTACATACATCGTACACATTAGTAACAGGCGTTTGAATTTCGACAATGGGAGTGGGAGAAGATCAGAATGCTGACAAATGATCTCGATAGTTTCATTGATTGTGAACCTTGTGAACAAGGAGGTTACATCAAATGACGCCATGAACTTATTTGAAACGTTCATCAAATGGTTCACTCTTTCGGCAAAATGAAATGAATCTTTCATGGTGTACAAAGCTCGCCGTTGACGACGATTTGAATCCAACTTTCCAGCAAGCCAACGTACAACTCTGTGCTGAAACGACTTGCTCATAAAAAGTATAGGCCTCAGGAGGACATGGCCTTTATGTATGTTTGATAGGACTTATATGTAGGGAGAATGGGACCCTCGAGGATTTAAGTCATTGTAAACATCACTTTGAATTAATTTCTTCTTTAGGAGATATCTCAATACGTTTGTGATGCGTTTCTCAGCTGCATCTGTTTTATCTTTCTGAAATTTGTCAACTTTAAACCTCACCGAGTCATTTAAGACAGTTTTCATCTTTGTACTCTAGTCATCTCTTTCCATCGGCGCCACTACTGAGCCTATGTCAGGTCGCAACTGACGATTTTGTCATTATTTCTGAGAGCTTTCAATGTTTTTTAATGTTCCTCAGAAAGGATTTCGGAATAGGACGTTGGTGAAATGAGGTATTGATTTGCATCGTCTATCAGCTTAGATTTAAACCAGCTCTTCTTGTCTTCATCAACTGGAATAAGGTCATTCAACTGATAGAATACGTTTTCGAAATGAGCTATGACAAAGTTAGTCGGAATATGAAAGTTGAATCCGGGGGAAAGTGCTTCCATTTCAGTTCTAATTAACTTCGAACTCGACAGATTATAGATAAACTTCTCAGGATTTTCTTAGAAGATATCATACAATTTCGCCTCTGTCAGGGATTTCTACAGAGTTCTGTAAACGTTTGCAAATGTTTTCCGTTAAAAGTCTGTGATAAATCTTAGTGCAAACTTCCTAGAATAAAATTGGTCCCCCGACGAGGAGGGCTGTCAAATAGTTGCTCTACAGGATGATACTGTATGCTGATCTCGTCTCACAAAAGGCAAGGATTGGTGTGTGAAGTTCTTCTAAAAACCAATGCTCAGTCAATGGGCGTTAGTGGTTCATTGACAGAACACTCAACAGCCAAGCAAATGGTCTGGAGTTCGACCGCCAGCCGACGCATACCCTTACCTCGCTTAGCTGGCGGTAAGTCCTGTAAAGAGAGAAGGCTGGGCGTGAGACCAGAAACCCCCTCCTGCTAAAAGCACCACTACTAATGCAACTTCAGGCCTCTAGCTTGAAGCCTTATGTTCCACTGGGACCGAAAAGGGATAAAATAAATAATAGTACTTTTTTTAGAGAACAATAACTTACTGTTCTGTTATAAACTGGCCAAAATCTTTCATAAGAATGTTCATGACCCGCGATAATCACATCTACACCATATTCATAGAACAGATCTTCTAGACCCATTAAATATGTTTTAGGATAATGATGACGTTGGGAAATATCAAATCCAGTTCGTACAATATTATCAACAAAATCACAGTGCATTGGATCAAAATTATTTGAACAATACATTGGTCTATGACCCATTACAATAATCCAAGGACGAAGTTTACGATTCTCCGGCTTGTTTGCTACCTACAATCGGAGAAAAATAGAATCAAGAAACTATCAATAAATTAATAAATTGAATTTAGAACAACACATTTAAGCGAACAATATTGCTTCCAATTAGATCTCATCATCAGGCTTAACTCTAATATACCTACATAACTTTACAAATAAAAATTCAAATATAAACCAGTCATGGTGATTTGTCTAAAGGATAATACGATGGTGAATATAAATTTTGCAATTAGTCATAATAGTAATAACAATAATAATAATAATGGTCTTATCAATAATAAGGATGAAAAAGTGAGGCAATCTGTGATAACACCAATAACGAAAAACAGCATGATTAAACAAACAACTGTTTAGGTGGAAGTAGTCGATACAAGCTAGTAAGAACAAATGAACCGATTAAGTAATGCTAGATTGTAAGGGAAGGAAATGAAACATGTTAATAATGAAGTTAAGACTAAGGGATGATTAGAAAGAGGTTGAAAATATAAACAAAGGGTGGTGTAGAAGTCACTAGTTGGTTATTTCCTAATAGGCCAACAAAGGAGGGATAATGGCTGTACGAACTTTCTTGAATACATAGTTTAGGTGTAATAGTTCGAACGCCTATCGCCTCAGCTGTGTGCAATAAACGAATACGAAGTCTATTGGAAAGATTTGGTGGGATACGATGAATCACTTTGAAGGCTCTTGTTTTCTCGATTACATGGCCACTATCAATTAAGTGTGACAAAATTGAGCTACGGATTGTTTTTGTCTGTCCTTTACCAAACCACGATGGGAGATGTTCAATAGTGACACATTGGCTAAGCTGTCTAGTAGTACGCTCAATATAACTGTCACCGCAGGTGCAGTTGAATTGATAAATGCACATAGATGTGGCGAAACTATCAAGCTTATCCTTCGTTTGCGTCCCAATCATTCGTCGGCTAGAGAATGACAAACATAGGTGTGCTGCATAAAATGTTCTTCGTATACTCCTTGAAAGTCTTTGGAATAAAATCTCACTTGATAAGTCACCATTAAATTGTAACTTAATAAATAGAGGTTTCTTACGTGCAGTTAGAGTCTCCGGATTTTTCTCCGATGTTTTCATATATTTCTTTATGAAACCACTCGGACAGCCCATCTCCATCAAGGAATTGTGAATATATTCAAATTCCTTTTGTAAGAGGTCCTCTGTACATATCTTTCTTGCTCTGCTCACAAGACATTTTACAACATTCCTTTTATATTTAATGGGCACGTAACAAAGGGAGTGTGTGTGTTGCCCTGTGAATGTGCTTTTTCTATACACGCTTCTCCCAAGTGATCCATCTTCTCTCCTACTTAGCAAAACATCCAGGAAATGTAGTTTATTCTCCTGCTCCTCTTCGCAAGTAAAGGTAAGCGAAGGGTGAATGTTGCTGAATTTCAGCAACAATTCGTCTATGTTAACATTCCCATCAGCTAAGATAAATGTATCATCGACATATCAATAATACATATCACACTGCTTGATGATGGCCTTCAATTTCCCCTTTTCAAGTTTTGCGAGAAAGAAGTCAGCTAATATTGGGCCTAATGGTGAACCCATAGCTATTCCATCTACTTGTCGATAGTATGAATTATTGAAGACAAAGTGAATCTTTATTTGTATATTGGAATTTTCCACACTATCAAATCTTATATATATTAGAGTTAAGCCTGATGAGATCTAACTGAAAACAATATTGTTCGCTTAAATGTGTTGTTCTAAATTTTACTATGGGAATATTTAATATAATGAATTAAATGGACAATGTGTGTTTCAACAATATAAAAGATTGAATTGAGCATAGTGAGTAGTTTGGGGAAGAGTTTTTTCAGATGTCTTGATTAACGTGACGCTGACTGACTAACTAACTCTGTCGGTATGCTGAACGTTCCGGGGTAAACTTAATAAACTCATCGAAAACAGATAATTTACACAATTACCTGGTTTACTTTACTTTTAATAGACCGGTAAAGATTAGGATGAGAAACGCGTTTTTAACTTTTTGTCATTTACCCGTTATGCCTTCATTTTACGATGGATTGTCAATTTACCCTAATTTGGTCTAACTTAGATTTGAATAGTTTTAGTATCTCCACTCACAACCATTCGAAATTTCCAAGTATTGGTTTTGCAGGAATTTAGTTTGATTCGGTGGAGGATTTCATCATGAGCTGACATCAGTTAGAGAGCCAGTGGAAAACCTACAGTGAGTACTGGACAGCTGTTTCGTCCTAGTTTTGGACTCTTCATCAGTACGCACTCACCCCACAGATTTCGAACCCAGGACCTTCTGGTTACAAAGCGAGCTCGTAGACCATTGAGCCACTGGGACCCATTCCAATGGCCATAGGTACAGCAGGTTGAAGATGAGGCAGTAAGTCATCGAAGAAGACATTGCGAAATGGTCGCGCTACGTCGTGAACTGGCAGAAAAAAGAATTCATTGGCCACTGGATTGGGTCCCAGTGGCTCAATGGTCTGCGAGCTCACCTTGTAACCAGAAGGTCCTGGGTTCGAGCCCTGGTGGGTGAGTACCTTGAATAGTCCCAAACTAGGACGAAACAGCTGTCCAGTACTCCCTGCAGGTTTTCCACTGGTTCTATAACTGATGTCAGCTCATAATGAAATCCTCCATCCATTCGAAATTTACTTGTTTGGCTGGTGTCACAAAAAGTGCATTTGGATGTGACTCATTTAGAGTTGGAATGAACACATTCAGGCAAAAAGACAATATACGGATTACTGTTGGACTTTCCAGCTTGAAGCAATCGACTAAAGGCTCTTTCTGATCCAACTGAGAGGAACAACACAGAAATGATAGAGGAACTAATTACACAGGTTCTGAAACGAATGAAGAATGGTTCATTATTGACAACCGAGCTATATGAAAGGTTAAGACCCTCTGGGTTGATCATTCCTACACTTTAGGGCATGCTGAAAATTCATAAATCTGGATTACCAATGCGTCCCATTATAGATTTGGCAGGTTTACGTATCATTATGTTGTAAAATGGGTATCAGAAATCTTGGAACCGCTAAGAAGGCAAGTCGTTAGCTATTCTTTGTATGCCAATTCTGGATTTGTTAAGTGCGTTAATGGTATTAGTGTTACTGTGAAAACTATGTTATCACATGATGTATGCTTGCTTTTTACCAATGTTCCATTCAGTAAAACTGCATGCTTCATTTGTAATTACACAGACCTACATGGGTACGCTCATATCATACCTAAAAGAGCTTATACTTCTCACGCAGTAACAATTTTAACCTTATCAAATTTCTAACACTTTCTTCCTTTGTGCCATTATTGAGTATTACGTAATTTAGAACTTTTATTTTTATTTTTGAAGTCACTTGTGAGTAATTAGTTCAATTATGTCACCCCCCCCCCTAATACTCACTGATGGACTACTATATATTGTTGGTAAATATAAATATGACTGTACAGCCCCTGCAGGTGATTTCGTCGGAAAAGAAAATTTTCTTCTCTGAATTTGTCCTTTATTTTCTTAATGACTCCATGGGTATTTAGGAACCAAATATTCTAAACATCTGAAGCCATAGTGATTCACTGAAAACAGACGGGACTTTGTGTACAATAGAAACAAGTCCAGATAAGTGTTACTACCTTGACCTACTGTGGAATCTGTATTATTTCATATTTTTGAGGTTTGGCCTTCTCTCATATACGTGTGTGTGTGAATTCCCTTTTTTTCTGTACTAGCAAACCTCCACTTTTGTCCATAAGCATTCATTATTTTCTCACATGGTATCTTCCAGATCAACCTCGGACGTCCAACTTGCCATTTTCCACTCGGGTTCCATTCGAGGGTGTTGCACGTGATTTCACTCAAAGGCCTCCTTTGTGTACCTCCATTTCCTCATGGATATTTTTCGAGTAATAAGTTCTTGGTTAGTCTGTGTTAGCAGAGTTCCTGACCATCTGATCTTCAGCATTGAGCCAAGGCTATCTACTGCAGTCGCCCAGACGCTAACCATTAAAATAGAGAAGATAATCAACTAACCAGTGTAAAAGACTCTGAAGAATCAAACAATCGAATCAAAAAGTAGACTAACCAAAGGAAAGCTGCCAGGGGTGTCTAGAAAAACACTGCGACGTTTACCAGTCACACAGATAGTATGTAATGGGTCAACTTAAGGTGAACGTCAGTGTCCTAAGCTGAATATATTTACCCTCATTTCAAAATAACATACATCACAGCTTTTAGAGAATGTGTCAGTGGCCAAAATATAAATAATTGTAGAATAGATTTTCACTCTTCTCTAAATGATTTTACTAACTACTACTATCTCCGATGATTTTCCTGATTGAGGGTGGTAGACTGGATAGTGCGACAGACAGAGAGCGGGCAGGGCAACGAGGAGACAGGCATAAAATGGACTCATGCAAAAACTTGGAGGACCTGAATTTCGCCGATGATATATGTTTGATTTCCCACAAACTAGGAGACATACAAATAAAAGGCAAAAGGTTGGCAGAAGAAGCATCCAGAGAAGTTAGGACTTCATGTGAACATAGAGAAAACAGAGGTGGGTGATAAAGACTCCTGGTCAACAGCGATAGCCACAGCAACAACAACAGACAACAATCAGCCAGCATAAATAGGAGAAATCTGAAAGAAGCAGCCTCCTTTACCTACCTACCAACCGACCGACCGACCTGAGAAGCATCATTTCAACTACAGGCGGGCAGAACTGATGAGGATATCAAAGCAACGAGGATCGGGAAAGCAAGGCAAGCTTTCATATCTCTCAAGCCTGTGTGAAGGAGATCAACAGCACTCAGCATCAAAATGAAAATAAGTTCCGGACTTTCAACTCGAATGTGAAGTCAATGCTACCATACGGAGGAGAGACTTGGCGCCACGCCACACTTCGAACAAAATAAAGGATTTCATCAACAGCTGTATTCGCTCGATACCACTCAAGATCAGATGGCCGGCCAGAAAATATCAGCAACAGGAAGGGATCTCTTGCAATGAGCGAACCAATCCAACTCAGCAGGAACAAATTTTGTAACAAATATACAGGAAGAAACGGAGGTGGACTGGTGGCCATACTATGAGAAAACAAACCATCAAGTGAGTGACATCACACGCCAGGCCGTCACTCGAATGGAACCCGAATGGGAATTGGCGAGTTAGTTGGTCGTCAGTGCGGTGTTGACATGGATGAGGAGGTCATGTGAAGAGGAGATGAAAGCATATAGGCAGACGTAGAGCCAGGTGAAAACATTCGCAGAGAACCGGACGCAATGGAGACATGGGTGGCTGAAGCCCTGTAAACTAAAGGAAACAATAATAATAATAACTAAATTAACACTACAGAATAAAATGTAATCAATATTTTTAAAATTGGAACTTACCTTCAAATCTTTTATTAACCAATCAAATTGCATTACTAAAGTTTTCCATCCATAAAATAGAAAGTAATACAATTCACTAGAAAAAGCCACAATATGTGCAGGTCCAACATTGAAACTGAGATCAAATAAAACAGATTTTAAAGAAAATGAGCAGTGGCAATAATTATGACAATTAACTAAACTTTTCTTTGACATATTTACACTGATTGTTCTTCATGGAATGACTAGTCTTATGCGGTAAGTTCCTACTGCCCACTGAATTCCATTAGTCATGTTTGCAGTACGGTCATCGATTTATAAGTTACATCAATGCGAGGCACTTAGAATTGATATTTCTGAATGGACACTAGCGTAACTGGTGTAATGTGTCTAGTCTTATCTTTGGTGCGAACTGAATCCTAACAGTCATGCTTGCAATGTGGCCACCATGCTAGGTGGCTCGCCATCATGATGCGCTGTGAATTGTTGATAGTACATGGTTAGAGGCAATCGGCAGGAAGCCCTGCCGGGACCTAGGTTTCGTGCTAGTTGGCACTCACCAGTCAGTAAAGCGTATCTGCAACCTTGCCGGAAGGAACTCATATCCCTTCTGAGATTCAAACCCGCATCACCCAGTGAGTACTGCAGTCAGAGACATTACCACTGAGCTATTCAGGCTCGCGATTGACCTCCTGTAGGACTGCATTGGATATTTTTGGTTGGATACTAGTCATTAATTAGTGTAAAGTATCTAGTCCTGCCGATTGCCTCCAACCAGATAATACCAACACTTTGAACTGATATTTGTGGTTCGATGCCATCATTAGAAAATCCTGGACCTTGGTTTTATGGCAACTGACACTCTTCAGCGTCTCTCGAGCTACAGGCGGCCTGCTTAAATCACTGGTATAATGTATAAACTCTTCTTCATCGCTTACTCTTTCAGTCATCTAATTGTTGTTTTTGTATGGTGATATGAATTTGTGCGTATTTTTAGTTTGCTGACAACGTATTGTAGAGCACTTCTTAAAGCAAATGAAGGAAAAATATCCTAAAAGATTTGATATTGCTTCATATGAGACAAATTAGCGTCAATCAAAGTACTGATGAATACCATTTTACTTAAAGATCATATTCTGCAATTTAAATACGTTGAAAATCCTGTAATGTTTGTGAGCATAATGTGCAGAATAAAGCTATTGTTATTATCTGAGGTTAGAACACTGATTGATATTAGTTAGAGAACCATTGAAAACCAGCTGGGAGTATGGGACAGCTGTCCTGTCAGCCTAGTCAGGGATTCACCGGCAGTACGCAGACACTGGGGTTCGAACGCGGGAACTTCCGCTAGGGACTGGCTACAGGAAGAAGTTGCCTGGAGTTCTAGGGAAAGTCATGACAAGTGAGGTTCATCCATTCGGGAGTGACGATGGAGTTCCCACCGACGACATTGTTTGGTGCCAGTTACGCTAAAATCGCGAATTGTTAGGAGTTAGAATTCACAAGCTGGCCAATGATTCGGGCAAGTCTTAGTGTTTGAATGGTATATGAGCTTCCCTTGTAAGTACAAGGTCCTTGGTTTGAAACCTAGTAGCAGCGTACTGCTGATGAGTTCAAAACTAGGCTAACGAGACAGCTACTCAGTATTCCCTAGTTTCCAACGGTTCTCTAACTGTTATCAATCCGTGGTTTAACCTGAACAACTAGGATCCCTACTAACTAATTCTTGAAAATTTATATTATCATTACTGACTACCTCCAATCATCCAACATGACAATTTCCTTATTAGTAGGCAGCTTGCTAAAAAAGATTTTTGTAAATATTCTATTTCTTATATAAGTTATACTTTATGTCATCATTGGTTTACATAAGTCAATGTCAGAAAACTAGTCATGAATTGATTATCTACTTATTTGAATTCAGTAGTGTCATGTTTGATTAGAATCATTTGAGAGATACAGCAAAGCTTGGGAAATGGATGCTTCATGCGTATCATCACATCAGTCATGCAGTTTCTACCTGCATTTTTGTTAGGAAAATCTCGCGATAGTTTGACTTTTTTCTTAAGGCCCACTTTTTAAACATTTTATGTCTTACAGTACCTTATTTAGGTTATAGTTACTAACAGTGGAATTCAGGATGTACGTTTCACTCTATCTGGGATTTACCAGCTAGATGTGCTTCCATCGCCACTGAATGGTCGTCTTCCCACTGGAGACTGGAATCCACTATCCATCGTTTTAAACGCCCCTATCACTCACTTACTCACTCAAGTACATCCAGATGATAAGTCCCAAACAGGACGAAACGCACGTCCTTGATGCTATTTCTATCTATGATGAACAAAACAACATCTTCATTATAATAATGGTTTTCATTGTATTTCCCAGTGAATGAAAAACAAAACGATATCTCCATTTTTACTGACGTTTAGCTATTATTAAACCAGAATTTACAAAATGCATTCAGCATATCTATAACAACTTATTCATCGTTCACCAGCAAGCGGTAATTTCTGCGTTGTCAAATCGGCCAATTGGTAAAGATAACAAAATCAGGTGTAGATTGTTGGATTTGATAAGTGTGTAAAATTATAAAAACAGCGTGTGTTTACATAATGAAATTGCTTATCACATTCGTGCTGATTTTGTCATTTCATGAGGGGGAGACGGGTGGTGTTGTAACTAGGTCAGATTCTGTTTTAGTCCATCATTCTTATTCAGACAATTTGGATTCCATTTGATATGAAGTGCTACTTATATTAGACGTTCTTTGTAATTTCTTAAGATTTTCCGGATTGTTTGAATATTGTCAAAATCAATTTTGTGGCCTGATTCTACAGCGTAGCGTGTTGACTTATGGCTGATGATTTTTCAAGCTTTTCTATTTCAGCTGGATTTCTTGGTGGTCGAACAGATGCTCTACGGAGTTCGTTTCTTCTGATTCTGATTTCTCTCTGGTGATGTTTTGCCGATTTATATCACATCATTTTCCAATTATTTTATTTTATAGACACAATTCGATAGAGAATCCTTAGGCATTTTATATTATATGGACAAGGTTGTTTCGCAGTATGTCTGATGTTTTGGAGAAAACTCTGATATCGAGCTTATTGAGTACTCTTCTGATATCGTCTGACTTATCTGATGGTCTATATGCAGTGACAGCTGTTGAGAACTATGTTTTCCGAATACGTTTCCGACCACACTTAATGTCAGTGTTGATTTTGTTGATGAAGTTCCTTGGGTAGTTGTTTTGCTTGAAAATCTCAGTAATGTTTGATATTTCTTCTCATCCGTTAATGTCAAAGAGTGTGCTTGTCTGAAAAGACTTGAAATAACTGATCCCTTTGCACTGATGGGGTGTGATGATAAGAAATCTAAATATTTGTTAGGGTGGTTTTTCTTCCTAAATATAGATGTATATTAAAATATCCGTTTCCCTTCCTCTTAACCAGGCAGTCTAGAAATGGTATTTCACCGACATCTGATTCTGCTTCCGAAGTAAACTGGATTTTGGGAGATAGATTGTTCAGTTTCTCCAAGAATGAACTGCGTAGATCTCGTTTTAGCACTACAAAAGTTTCATCAACATATCTTGACCATATTTTAGGAGTGTGTATGCTTGAAAAGATGTTATCTTTGAATCTATTCATGAAAAAGTAAGCGACTATTGGGGAAACTGGTGAACCCATAGCAACACTATCTTGTTAAACTTCAGATTTCGTTTGAACTGACCTACTATTTCAGTCCAACACGAGTCAATCAATTTGGAACGTGTAATAATGTTGGCGAAATCTCCCTTTCTGTTAGTACTTTCTTAGGCTTAACAGTGAACAATCTATTCTTATAAAAAGGTAAAATAATCATGACTATTTGCATAAACGTTAGAATTTTGATTGGTGTTGTTTTTTATATAATTAATTAATCAATAATTCACCTGTAGAACTGTGACTCTCCATCTCCTCCAGGCATATTAAATCTTGCCTTATAATTTGAAAAGTTACTGAAAAGACAAAAAAATATATAAAAAAATAAGGTGAATCTTAGAACGCATGAAATGCTTTTAAAGGATAAGAACCCTTTCATAACAAGGTTGATTTCTTCACAAATTAAAGTCGTTTAGAGAACTACTGTAAATCAAGGAGATCTAGATAACTGTTTCATCCTAGTTTGGGATGGTTCGTAAACACGTGACTATGACCAAACTACTGATAAAAGAGAATTCGTGACAGAAGGTGTCATTCATTAGCCATTGGATTCTACCTCTTTTTCTAGAAGGTACATATGCTCACTTCTTACTCCGGAAGTCCTGGATTCGATCACTGTTGATTATGACGTTGTGTAATGTAGAAGAATCCCAAATTGGGACGAAACAGTAATCCAATGCTGTTTGGTTATCAATTTTTCTCTAAGTAATGAGAAAATCTAACTATAGAGTAATCAGATCCTTATAGATTAACACTTTAAAGAGTTGGACTAATGGAGTAATATAGTCCATAACACCTAATTTTAACTAAGTTGAAATAATTCCAGAATAGACAAACATAAAGCATCCATAAAAATTAAAGCAAAACTATAAACAAGACATTTTACATTAGAATGAAGAAAATTTATCATTCGTATTTAAATCACCAGAGTGGAAGATCTTGAGCTAGAACCCGACCAAGTTAAACTTAAAGCACCTCTAACTACCAGTCAGCGAATAGCCTTGAATGGCCCAATGAGTTTCATCCACGTGAGCTGAAGGCTGTGTTCCGCTTGATTCGAGTTAAATGTTAGGGGAGGTAAGCTGACGATTCTTATATTCCGTAGGTCAACTTTCTGCCAGGTGCCACTTGTCCTTAAACCAGGTTTTGTAATTACTGGGTTGTAAAACAGCCTGTGACAGGCGTGGCTGCTGAAACGGCGAAAATAGTCTCCTGTCGAAAATTCAGTTGTACCAGCAATGCAAAGATATCACGTCATGGAAAATGGAGAGAACTACTTCGTTATTACGAGGAGGAGAAGGTGTTATCCTACACGTGGATGAGTGGGAAGGTTATAACTACCTGCCGTCCCTTGGATATATTCACCAAAGAGTGAAGCATTCTAATGAATTTGTGGATCCCATTACAGGGACAAACATTAGTTCTATAGAAGGCTTTTGGGGAAGATTAAAAACACGATTAGGGTCATTAATGGATCTCAAAGCACGTGCGTTGGTGGCACAGCAGTTATGACTCTCACCAACCATGCACATGGTCCGAGGTACGATCCCCTGCCCACGCACACCTGATTTACTTTGGTCGACCTGCAAAATTTGGGCTAACGATATCACATGCTGAAAATTCCGTACTTGTACTGAAAATTACGGTATGGAATCAAGCTGTAATCAAAATATAAAAAATTATAGTCATTTAGATCAATATATGCTTAGAACGTGGTGACTTTCAGTTATATTATGTCAGGAGATGTTTTTGCTACATATCAGAGAAAGGGATCCCATGGAACATTTTTATGCAGTTTTGAAACATTTTTTCCCTAAATATATGTTTTCCATAACCAGATATGCCTCTTTCACGTGAATGGCTCGCTGAAGGTCGTTCGCTGATTGGTAGTTAGTGGTGCCTTAAGTTTAACTTTGCCGAACTTTTATATGCTTCCGGCTGAAGATGATACGTATACTAAAAACCAAAAAACCAATAATATTCGCGAAAAACTACAAACTACTGATTGACTGAGATGAGTAGATGTATACCACTCATCTGGTGCAATATTGCTTGCTAGCCAGATCAAGGCTATCTAAACACCTGACACCGTCAGGCCCCTCAATGGTGTACCCGGCCCCAAATGGGTGAAATAGCTATCCAGTTTTCCTTGATTACCAATTATGGCATCAGGCAGGTCATATACTGAGATGAAAAACGAGTGGAACACCTATTCGTCGTTCGGATCCCCTTGATCTGTCTGACAAGCACCACTACTGATTGGTATGAGTGGTTTCAAACTGGTAATATCGATCAGTGGTATATATACCATCATGGTTTATAGATTTCTGTCTAATCTAGTGGTTGTTTTATGATGATGATTATTATTCCTTGGAGCTCCGAGTGGAACATAAGGCTTCAAAAGTGAATTTCCATTTGATCCTGTTCTCTTCAGTCTACTTTAACTGGATTCACGATCGCCTACAGGCTTCATTTCCTTGTCATAGAGTCTCCTTCATACTGTAACGACAGAAGACAAGGGCCACTCAACAGAATACCTATTCATTCAGACATCTGTAAGACGCAAAATAATTGAGCAAAAAATATCCTTTTCGATAATTTCCTCTTCCGGCTCTACAATTACAGATATGTTTATCAACACATAATATTCTAGATTAGCAGTTAATAACAATATTAGTGTTTTTTAAATAATATCGATTTGTAAAGTAAGATCACAATGGAATTACAGTTCATTGAAGATGCTTAAATTATAATAATAATAAAGATATAATAGCGAATACAATATCAACTAAAATTAAGAAAATTTCACAAAAATAGTGGATCATTCAAACCTAGATGGTCAAGGTGAGGATAATGTCTGAACTAACCTATTTTGGATGCATTCCGCATACCTACGAATCTCAATTTTGCCTTAACAGTTCGACTGCTAAATACTGCTGAGGCTGTGGGAATCCAAAAAAGAAGTTTGTTCAGACATTATCCTAACACCACTGGCCATCTAGGTTTGATTGATACTGAATTTTTGTAGAAATCTTTCTAGTTTTAATTGATATTTTATTTGCAATTATACTGTTATTATTATTATAATTTAAGCATCTTCAATGAATTGTAATCCCATTGATCTTACTTTACAAATCGATATTACTTTAAAAACACTGATACTGTTATTGACTACTATTCCTGAATATTCTATGTACATAAACATATATATATAATTGTAGAGTCAGAAGAGGAAATTATCGAAGAGGATATCCTTTGCTCAATTATTTTGTGTTTTAAAGCAAAGTAATACTGTATGCACTCATTTTACTGAGAAAAATACAATCAGACTAGAAAGTGTGATAACATAGGAGCAGTTGTAAAACAGTTATTACTTACTAAGCAGCTTCATGATTTCCAACACACGTCATGTAGGGAACTCTGGAGGCTATTGGCTGTATACTACGCATAAATTTATCACCAACTCTTCCGTTATCCTACAATGAATTTTTAAAATGTCACAGATATAACATGCTTTATAACTATGCAACATAATTGGAGACACTTTTTAATGCAATCACCGGTTACAGAGGATGGGATTAGGAAAATGCATCGAAATAGGATTTTAATCGGCGGTATCCATAATACTATCCTAACGGTCTACCAGCTTCACAAAGACGGACCTAGCTGTCAAACACTGAAATGCAGTTTACCTTTCTTTTATTAAGTAACTTGAAAATCCCCATTCAGTCATATGAAAGAAAAGAAGGCGTTCAGCGAAGAGACTCTTTTCGGTGAATTCATTCACTGAGCTGTACAATCGCATTTATATGCAATTTTGTTTGTGTGTGTGTACATCAGATTTATAAAGTTTAGATAACTACGTAATATAAGTATTATTTGGCTTGGAAACAAACGTTAACTAGATAGAAAATAAAATAAAATTGATTGAGTGAGTTGGATGACATACGTCCGTACGGATCCACCTTCTTTACATCGCAGAAACAATGGCAATTCATCTGCTAAATCCTGAACTCTGCATACAAAAGAAATTCGTTCATTCATTAAATCTGCAATGGACGCAATCTTTCTTAATTTCAGTCTTACTAATTGTATTATTTGTCCTTTGCATTTTATTATTTCACATCTTCATTTGTATTATTCTCTACCCCACCCTTTCGTAAACTTTACCCTCATTAACAATGTTGCTAACTCGACTCACGTCCAATTGCTAGTCAACTATATTGCGTCATCCGATTAACTTACTTAATTTTCAACTGTATTATTCTCTACCCCCACCCTTATTTCATTTTAACCACCACTCATTAACACTGTTGCCAACTTGACCTACTCCGAATTCTACTTAATTGTATTACGTAATCCAATTCACGTACTGATGAAGAGTCACAAACTAGGACGAAACAGCCGTCCAGTACTCCCAGGTTTTCCAATGGTTCTCTAACTAATATTAGATAATGATGGAAATCCTGTAACCAATCAAATCCCCACAAACCAACATTTGAATATCAATGAGATGCTCACTAGCGACTTGTCCTATTCAGGTAGGTAGTTACCTGGGGTTCTAGTGAGAAGTTGTGACCAGTAGGATGCAGCAGGTCGGGTGTGAGGACAAATACTCGCCGAAGACACTGGCTAGCGGTAGCGCTATATCGTGAATTGGAAGAAGCTAGAATTCATGGGCCACTGGATCAGGTCCCAGTGGCTTAATGATATACGAGCCCGCCTTGTAGCCAGAAGGTCCTGGGTTCGAATCCCGGTGGGTGCGTACTACTGAAGAGTCCCAAACTAGCACAAAACAGCCGTCCAGTACTCCAAGGTTTTCCAGTGTTTCTCTAACTAATGTCAGCTCCTGATGAAAATCCTGCAACCGATCAAATCCCTACAAACCAACATTTGAATTTATTTTATTTTCTATCTAGTTAACGTTTGTTTCCAAGCCAAATAATACTTATATTACGTAGTTATCTAAACTTTATAAATCTGATGTACACACACACAAACAAAATTGCATATAAATGCGATTGTACAGCTCAGTGAATGAATTCACCGAAAAGAGTCTCTTCGCTGAACGCCTTCTTTTCTTTCTTTTATTAATCTGAAATGATGCTTTGTTGTCTCTCACTCGTCCATATAACAGCGGGATATTACCTATGACGATTTCGGGAAAATGACGTACTAGTTAACAGCTGTTTCTTATGAATCAACTAGCACAGCGCGTGAGTGTTAAAGCTCTGGCGATTGGCTTGAATCCTACCGCTGCTTAAGTTTTCGCTTCACCTTGAATTATCTAATTTGATGCTTGGTGATAATATCTGGCGTATTATAATATTTGAGGATGTCAAATCGAGAATCGGGAAGGCGAGAAACACATTCACCAACCTGAAACCAATCTGGAAATCTCCATCACTCAGCATCAACAACAAAATTCGGATTTTCAATACAAACGTCAATTCAGTCAGTTCTTCTATACGGATCAGAAACTTGGCGGGTCACAAAGAATATTTATTTCCAACAGCCTGTTGCAGACCTTTATCAACAACAACTCTCCTCGCTCTATACTGAAGATCAGATGGCCGGAAAAAAATCACCAACAAGAAACTATGGGAACAAAGAAAACAAGAACCAATCGCTCAACAAATATGCAGGAGAAAGTGGAGATGGATTGGACATTGGCTGAGGAGGCCGCTGGGTGACATCGCGCGTCAGGCCATAGCTCGAGTGGAACCCGAAAGGGAAGCGGCGAATGGGAAGTCCAAGTGTGACATGGAGGAGATCGTGTGAAGAGGAGTTGAAACAGTATGGACTAACATGGATGCAGGTGAAAAGTACAGCAGAAGACAGAAGCAAGTGGAGATGTGAAGTTGAAGCCCTAAGTTCCACTAGGAACACAAGAGAACAACAATAATAATAATGTAATATTTGAACACTTCTCCAATATCTGATTTTGTTTGTTTCAAGGTTCAGCGTGTGTTACATGGCCTATAACTTCATCAACAATGTTTATGCACTGGTTCTTTTTGTAACTCGGTCTAATAATCACTGATTCGCTAACTTATTATAATGCAAATTCAACTAGACATACATCAGACTAATTCTATCCAAATGACTAAAAATTCTACGTCTAAGTTTTCAAAATTCACTACTGATATATGATCATAAAAGTCCAAAGAAACTGCTGACATTCCCTCTAGTTCTTATGTTAAGGAATATATATATATCACTCGGCTTTGTTTTGTTTGACGTTATTCGGTTACATGCAGAAGGCAGAAAACTAACGGACATATTCATTCTACCTACTAAAACTCATCAGAATGAGCTGGTGGCTCACTCTTTCTATCACACTACACCTTTGGTGGTTAGAATTCTAGAACTAATCTAGTCACAGTCCTTCAGGGAGTTAAGCAACACCAATAAAGCTGGAGGAATGCGTTCTAGCTATACCTTACAGCAGTAAAGGGAACCTAGTCTCCTTTAGGTTACCTGTATGTGTGTTCTATTCGGAAACCGGTGTCTGTTGTCCGGTGTTATGTTTAAACGCACTAATTAACGTTTCATTAGTCTACAAGAAGGTACACATTAATAATGATGTCAACTAATCAAAGGTAGACTCAAAATTTCATCGATTAGAAAGTTTTAAGTACATTTGATTAGCTTCGGTTAAGGTGTCCTACTTACAAATCGAAATAAGTAGTATATCTGCTGTCTAAAAAGTTTAAATATTGTTTCAACCCTTCTATTACTAGCATATTTCCAATAAAAAATTTACAACTATATTACATTGGTACTTACAGAATCCATATTATAGGCAAAATCGCCTACATGTAAAATCATGTCGAAATTGTTAATTTGACGAGTTAATTCTGGCAAGGCCAAGGCATCCACAGCTCCCATATCTCCATAAACAGCTAATCTTGGCGACCAATAAGGATGTGATGGAAGTGCACGGAATTGTAACACTGATGACCAACCATCTGGACTACCACATTTATAATCTGAAAAAGACAATAAAAGAGAGAGATAACTTTTAGGTTGCATAAGCTTTAAGTGAAAAAAGAAACTATTTTCGTGACATCAAAAGACTACTTCTAATATCCCAGTTACTTTTAGTGTTGAATACGGTTTCATATCTGTATCCTTGAAAACTGTCGGCTGAGAAAAGAAAACGGATTTCCCGGGCATTTTTTAACAAATCTATGTATCTGATCATCATTGAACAGAGCTTGGAATGGCAGTCAGCTCTCTATCTCAACTTCATTGACTTTGAAAAGACCTTCGACAGTGTCGATCGAGAAGTGATTTGGCAACTAATTCGCCACTACGGGGTGCCACCAACAATTATGCATCTCATCCAACGACAATGCTGCGTGTCAAGTAATCCACAACGGGAAACTCACGGAATCCTCTGAAGTGAAGATGGGAGTAAGACAAGGCTGGCCGTCTGACTACTATCTCCAATGATTTTTCTGATTGAGGGCGGTAGACTGGAAAATGCGACATACAGAGAATCGAGCAACTAGAAGACAGGCATCAAATGGACTCACAAAAAATTTTGGAGAATCTGGATTTCGCCGATATGATATTTCTGATTTCTCACAAACTGGAAGATATGCAAGTGAAAACAACAAGTTGTCAGAAGACGCTTCAAAAATTGGACTTCCTTCAGGTGAACATAGAGAAGACAGAGTTGATGAAGATTCCTGGCCAACAGCAACAGCAATAACAACAACGACAGACAACAATCAGCATAAATGGGAGGAATCTGAAAGGAGTAACTTCCTTTACCTACCTACCTACCTACTGGCAGACGGAACTGGAGAGGATATTGAAAGGTGGATCAGGAATGCAAGACAAGCTTTCAATTCTCTCAAGTCTGTATGAAGGAAATCAACAGAACTCAGCAGGAAAAATAAGATCCGGACTATCAACTCCAACGTGAAGTCAGTGCTAATATATGGATCAGAGACTTGGCGCCATGCCGCGTCACAAAGGCCACTTCGAACAAACTACACACCTTCATCAACAGCTGTCTTCGCTCAATACTTCGCTAAAGATCAGATGGCCGGCCAGAAAAGATCAGCAACACGGGGATCTCTGACAATGAACGAACAAACCCAGCAGGAACCAATTGTACAACAAATATTCAGGAAGAAATGGAGGTGGATTGGTCATACTCTGAGAAAACGAACCATGAAGTGAGTGACATCACACACCAGGCCATTGCTCGAGTGGAACCCGAATGGGAAGCGACGAGTTGGTCGTCAGTGCGAGGGTGATCATGTGGAGAGGAGATGAAAGCATATGGGCAGACCTGGAGCCAGGTGAAAACTTTAGCAGAGAATTGAACGCAATGGATACGTGAGTGGCTGAAGCCCTATGTTCCTCTAGGAACTAAAAGGAAACAATAATAATTATAATCCACAAATCAATAGAAGTTCGAATTCACAGGTCATTGGATTTTCAACACTCATCAACAAACTTACCTTGTCAACTTATGAACCTAAGTGCGATCACTCGGAGCTTCAAGGGTTTGTCATGCCTAAGAGTTACATTATCAGGATATCTATCAGATTTATATTCGTAAAGAAGTCTGGCTTGAAGTAGTATTTCTAGATTAGATTTGACATTTTGTGTTATTTTCAGATTTCTGTTTTGACTGAAAGCTTCAAGTCGGTGGTGAGTGTTACTCCTAAATCTACTCTCGATATAAACGCCTAGATATTTATGGTCTCTTCGTAAGTACATCAAGCCCATTGAATCCACAACTGAAAGTTTGCTCAAATTTCGGGCTTTTTGAGGATTTTGATTGATCTTCAGTGCAAATTTCGTTACGAGCCAAAATCAACTAGAAAAACTTTGAAAACTTAGGTGCTGTAGACATCGGTTCCCCCTAGTTTGAAACTGCTAGACATGGAGCAACCGAAACCATTCCTCCAAAAGGGTTGAAACCAGAACCCTCAGATTTCTCGATCAGTACATGGTGAAATGTTCATTGAAATTGCTTAGAATCCCAACAACGCAAAGCCCGAATATCATTCTGTAGCTGGTTATTGATGGTTGTTTTCAAGTTCTATTGAGAAGTCATAGCTGATGGGGTCCATTTTGTCAGGTTAAAGTGAAGGCTCACCAGTAGCATTGGTTAGCAACAGCGCTATACCAAAATTGATAGAGGAAAGAATTCATGGACCGCTGAACTCCACTCCAGTGACTAAATGGTTACTGAGCTATCTTCATAACCCTAAGAGATCTTGGGTCATACAGGTGCCATGCTGAAGAGTCTAAAACTGGGATAAAATAATTTTCATTTTTTGATAAATAATGACATTTAAGTTTTTAAATATCCCACTGGAAAAAAATGCATTATTGACTAACTGTATAAAGTATTTCCGATTAGATCTGTCAAGACAACGTGATGAATATACATAGTACGTTTTTCTCGTCCACCATCGATAAATTGTTTTGCATAACCAGTATTCATCATATTTAATCGATTAGTTCCATATAATACAATTGAACTCTCTGTTGGTTCTGCTGTTACCCATGTAACACTTATTGAGGATGGTTCTTCTACAACAACAAAAACAAGCAAACAAAGAAACAGTGTGAAGTAAAAAAGTTTGAAATAAGTGGGACAATTAGTTGCCCTACAATATATAAAAGACATCTCTGAAATCTCTGCAAGACTCTTCAAAACTTTAGGAATTGATGTCGCACATACACCAACCAAAATACTCAACAACGAAAGAAGATAAAACCAACATCATCTACAAAATAAATTGTAATAACAACGAAAAATACTACATTGGCCATTGTGGACGTCCCCTTCGTCTTCGTATCCATGATCACAAACTAAGCAGCCATCAAAAGACATGACATCCACCCCATCATATCACTCGCCACATACAGACAACCACGGACATCAGATCAATGGGACAACCAATGTTCAAATATTAGACAGAGGAAACACCAAGTCTGGTATTCCAGTGAATTATCAATCAATAGGCACATTGATACAAACAAAAGGAGACCTCACACACAAAGGGTCAAACTTCAGGTCAAGGAAACAATCAACACCAATACGAATAAAAGTAGCCTAGAGGGTGTGAGAACACACAAAAACAACCAATCACGTTAAAGGTTGTCGCCGGGAGAGATGACTAATAAACTAGTGGAGAAATTTAGAAGTTCCTTCAAAATGAAGTATGCGCTGAATATGTTGCCTAGTAAGGCAATGAAAGCTTCGCAAGTGAACCATCCAGCTCAGAGAACAAAACTGCATCAAATTCATCCACCTGAGCTACAAACCTTCTCCATCATATGCGACAATTACACCAAGCAGAGATATAAATCGCACAATTCAGTCACACTTCAGAAAAAATTCATTAGTGTGTTTGGTGGTTTTTTCACTGGAAAATTAAATTACTTCCATTTCCCTTCTACACAACATCGCTTCAGAGATAACTTTAGAGCATGACAATGTAATTGTATAGAAAAACAATCAAAGCCTCATAATTAAACTGCCTAGCTCACAAAGTAAAACTACCCCACAGTCATCCACCAGAGGTAAAAATCTTCTCTATTATTTGTAAATTGGAATAAGAAACGTATTCAACTATATTATGTTTGTTTTACAATGAATAAATATCGGATGATGTATTCAAAATAAGTAATTATAGTAATAAAAATATGTGATCAAACAGTTGAAGAACCTCGTCTAGATTACTAGGTGGCTAACTCGCATAGAATGGCAGTCAAACCTCTCTCTACCTCAACTTTATATACTTCGAGAAGGCCTTCGATAGACAGCGTCGACCAAGAAGTAATTTGAAAACTGATTCAACACTACAGTGTACAGTGCTCAAATCTTTATTAACGTCATTCAAAAGCTAGCTATATGAAAATACCACAACGGAAAACTCAGCGAGGTGTTCAAAGTAAATACTGGAGTAAGACAAGACTGACTGCTTCTTATCACCAATGATATTCTTAATTTTGGTAGACTGGATTATGCAGAAGACTGTGCGTTGGGAGTGAGGAGGCAGGAATACGCTGCACTGATCGATAAGAAGACTAAAGAAGATCTGGATTTCGTGCAAAGATGATTTATGTTTAATGTCATTGAAACCGGAAGACTTGCAGGCAGGCGAAGACCAACAAACTGGGAGAAGATGCGAGCAGGCGGCGAAGACAGAACTCCAGGTGAACATAGAGAAGATGGAGGTGATGAAAATAACCAACCAACCAACCAACAGCAGCAACATGAACAACCAACACCAATCACCATCAACGGGAGAGATCTGGCTAGGAAGCACTACTCCAACCACAGGTAGTGGGAACGGATGAAGATGTCAAAGCCAGGCAGCCAGCCAGAATCGTAAAAGCAAGATACACCCTTATCAACCTGAAACCAGTTTGGAAATCTTCTACATTCCTCCTCAGCATACAGAACAAGATTCGAATTTTCAACACAAATGTCAAGTTAGTCAGTCAGTTCTTCTATATGGATCGGAAACTCACAATGCCTGACACGAAGTGGATTTCCAGCAAGTTACAGACTTTTATCAACAACTGCCTGCCCACTTCGCTGGCTGGCTCCATACTGAAGATCAAATAGCCGGCCAGAGAGAAGTAGAACGAAGAAACCTAGGCTGGGAACCAACCAACAGGCGGGAGCCGACGGCTCAACAAATATGTGGAAGAGAATGGAGATGGACCGTCGAATGACATCGCGCGTACTGCATGCCATTGCTCTAGTGGAAGGTGAATTGGAAGCGGCGAGTGAGTCGTCGGTGCAGGGTTGACATGGAGGTCATCATATGTTGAGGAGGAGGAGATGGAAGATTATGGACAATCGCGTGGTCAGCCAGCTGGATGGGACAGCAGAGAATACAAGGAAGTGTAGATGTGTTAATGAGGCCTTATATTCCACTGTGAATCCAAGGGAACAATAATAATATTATAGTAATAAATAGTTGAAGAAGAATAAAAGAGACATTTAAGGTTATAGGCTGAATACCTGGGGGCGCTCTGCCCAAGTAGTTTTTCATTACCAAAAGTAAATCTAATCTACGCATCGGTGTGGTGATGTGCAGTAATCGATACAAGAATAAAGATCCTAGTATCTCACACTGGTGTCAGGTTACTTAATACTTCTGCATATTTAAGAATCTTGGCATGTCACTAAAATCGTCCCCAGCAGGCTTAAAACTTTCATCAAAAACTCCCCGCTAACCTTGACACTGAGAGTCGAATGGCCAGAAAGGATCAGTAACAAGGAATTCTGACAATAAAAGGACCACCCAAAAGTCTGTTACTTTGCAAAAATGGAAAAAGAAATTGAAACGAATTGGACACACCCTAAGGAGGCCATTCAGTGAAATCATATCCTAAGCTGTGTGATGACAAAACGAAAGCTTGTGGGTAGCGGTAAAGGCAGGTGAAAGTGACAACAAAGGACCAAGTGCAAAGCATATACGCTGCTGAAGTCACATTTTCCAATCGGAATTACAGGAATGAACTGTAATAATAACAACAATAATACATTAATAAAAGGAGTACATTCAAACTCCACGTATTTCTTAGCCCACCACAGGTCATTAAACACGTAATCATATCATATCCTCGTGTCCTGCTGTGTCCCGCGACACATAAACTACCTTCTTTCTATGTTTCTCGCTCCTTGTTTCTAGTTTATGTCGTACGTTGAATATTATTATCATTCTTGTGGTCGGTAGTTCATTGGTAGATTGCTTGGCAATCATGAATGGGGCCCGGAGTTCGATTCCCTGTCGACGCACTTCTAAAGTCTCGCTAAACCAGTAATAAGCCCATTAAATACAGAACGCTAGATATGAGGCTGGTAACCCTATACTGTATAACAACAATACCCCCGCTAGCGAAATTTCAAAGATTAAAGCTCTGTGCTACAGTTTGGATATCAAAAGAATGAAAATAATATTTCACACATTACTTAAAGTAAGATAAACACTACTTACTAATTTGTATTACTGACTATTCTCTTTATTCTGTCCCTAATTTTTATACAACAGTTTAACAGGAATTATAAAATCAGAGTTCACTCCACCCAAAATGTCTCTCTCTCCCTTTTTCGGAAGTATTTCAACAGGATAAGCTTTGTAAACTTCCTATATTTTTATTCCCATGTTGAACATAAACAAATTTTAATATAGCGAAAATATTCATTCAGACATCTGGGAAAAAACAAAATAATTGAGCGGAGGATATCCTTTACGACAGTTTCCTCTTCTGGCTCTACAATTATATATATATATGTTTATATACATAGAATATTCTAGATTAGTAGTCAATAACAATATTGGTGTGTTTTTAAATAATATCGATTTGTTAAGTAAGATCACTGGAATTACAGTTCATTAAAGATGCATAAATTATAATAATAAGCATTAAAATGTAATAGCAAATGTCTATGAGGAAAATTCCACAAACATTCATGATCATTCAAACCTAGATGGACAGTGGGCGTAAGGAAAATATCTGAACTAGCTTCTTTTGGACGCACAAATTAAGCTTCTTAATGTGGATCCCAACAGTCAGCCTCAGCAATATTTAGTAAACGAACTCTCAAGGCGAAGTTAAGATTTGGTGGTATGCCGTGAATGACTTTGAAATCTGCCGGGTTGACATCAATCTTGTGTTCTGCATCCACAAGATGAGAAAGAATAGCGCTTTGTGAATAGATTTTGTTTATCCTTTACTTAACCAACCACTATGCAGGGTGATGTTCGTAAATCCGACGAGAAACACGCCTAATTGTAAGGCCTATATAACTGAATCACTCCAAAGGACCATTCAAATTGGTAGATACATATGGAAGAGGCAAAATTAGGCAGTTTATCTTTTAGTCCTGAATCAGAAGAGGAAATTATCAAAAAGGATATTCTTTGCCCAATTATTTTGTTATTTGATAAACAAATTTGTTCAAGGCATTTTTCGTGTTTTGCGATGATTTATTTTTATTGTATCGAAATATTCAATCTCTGATGAAATGGCAACTTCTACTACGCATAATTCAACCGTGTCTGAGGGTTATTATTATGTTAGGCTGACATATCAATAGAGACTGAATATTTAGATCCAATGAAGATCAATTAATGGAGAATATACAATCACACAATCATACTTGATACCCTAAATTATTATCAAGAAAGCAAAATGATTTCATCATGAGCTGACATCGGTTCGAGAACCACTAGAAAACCTGCAGGGAGTACTGGATGGCTATCTCGTCCTAGTTTGGGAATCTTCAACAGTACTCACTCACCAAGTTCTCGAACCCAGGACCTTCTGTGTCGAGCTCGCCTTATAAGCTGAAGGTCCTGAGTTCGAACCCCTGTAGTGGGTGTGTACCTATGAAGAGTCCCAAACTAGGCCGACGAAACATCTGTCCAGTACTCTCTGCAGGTTTCTCAATAGTTCTCTAACCGATTTCAGCTCAAGATGAAATCCTGTAATTAATCAATCAAATCCCTACAAACCAATACTTGAAAGCAAAATGAATTAGCACGACAGTGTATGCTATTGATTGATCCGAGCAGTTGAATACCGCTCATATCCAACAAACTTTAGTGCTTATTAGCTAATCAGATTGAAGTTATTTAAACACTAAGAGAACCATTTCCCCCTTTACCCAGAGCCAAGTTCATCAGTGATGTATCCGATTTAACTCAGATCAGAAAGTTGAACTAGTTCAAGTAATCCTAACTCCAGTTAGCTTACTTCACATTTCTGTTAGACTGTACGTTCCCAGTGGAACATAGAGCTTCAAGCGAGAGTCTTGAAGTTTCTGTAGCAGTGATGTTGATTTTTTACGGGATGAAGTTGCTAGCCTCATGCCCAACCCTCCCTCTTTACCAGTCTTATTACTGGCTTAGCGAGGTAAAGGAGTGTGTCTGCTGGCCGGGAATCGAACCCTGGACCACATAATGCGTGATCGGCGAGCATTCTATCGCTGTGGCACCGACGCAGAACAAACAAAAAAAGCAAAACCATAAAAAAAAAGAGAATGACCTACTCACCTCCTAAAGCAATATGTATTTGTTCTGGAATCTTTGATTCTAAAAATCCATAAACATTCCATGATTTTACACTGGAACTGTATAAAATGATTTGTAAAGCTATTAACATATACATTGTGTAACAATTAAGTCTCAATAATCTAATTGTTTATATAATATAAGTCTGTGCATCTAAAATCGTTTTTTTTGTTTTGTCAGATTTTCAAGGTGATTAAATGACAATATTCCATTCTATATTTCAAGGTTATCGCGTTATATTTTAAAAACAGTCTAATTTAGTCAGTATACAAGTTATGCTTAACTTTGTGATTTATCTCTAACTGAACTTTGGTTTATTAATTTTAGCAAAATGTTTGATGTTTTTGAACACTTGTTTAAATCATCACAAAAAGTTGAATTATCGGACATTAGTTTACTATGAATAAATTAGAATTACGTGTTATACAATACTTATGAGAATAAGATACGCTAACGAATAATACCGTTTTAAAGATTGATTGGTTTAGTGTGTTAATAGTGTTATATATTATTTAGTTACCATATAGGTTTGTACTTTATAGATTATTAAGCATAGTAGGCTTTAGTGCTCTCTGATTGGTAGTGGCTAGTGCTAGAATCCAGGATGCGTATTTCGTCTTACTTAGGACTCTTCATCAGTCAGTGCTAATATATGGATCAGAAACTTGGCGCCACACCGCGTCACGAAGACCACTTCGAACAAACTACAAACCTTCATCAACAGCTATCTTCGCTCAGTACTTCTCTCAAGATCAGATAGCCGGCTAGAAAAGATCGGCAACGGTGAGGAATCTCTGGCAATGAACGAACCAACTGAGCAGGAACTAATTGTGCAACAAATATGCAGGAAGAAATGCAGGTGGATTGGCCATACTCTGAGAAAACGAACCATCAAGTAAGTGACATCACACACCAGACCATTGCTTGAGTGGAACTCGAATGAGAAGAGGCGAGTTGGTCGTCAGTGCGAGGGTGACATGGATGAGAAGGTGATGTGAAGAGGAGATGAAAGCATGTGGGTAGACATGCAACCAGGTGAAAACGTTGATAGAGAACAGAACACAATGGAGATGTGGGCGGCTGAAGCCCTATATTCCTCTAGGAACTAAAGGAAACAATAATAATTGAAATAATTGGACTCCTCACCTGAGTGTACCTGCATCTTTACTGAGTAATCAATGATATTCCCACTAGGGATGCAGATCTATCTAACTGAACGAGGCTTGAATAAAATGAAATGCGTTAATCTGAAGACATCGTTGAAGGGTATGTACTCGGAACCAACATCTTAACACATTTGAAACCTTTCAGTTCAATAAAATCAGTTATTTGGAAATGCAAATATACTTAAGTTGATATCAGTCAGAGAACCATTGAGAAACCACAGTGGAGTACTGGACAGCTGTTTCTTCCTGGTCTGGGACTCTTCATCAGTACATAACCACTGGGGTTCGAACCCATGACTTTCTGGTTATATACACAGTGCATCCACCAGTCAGTATCATAGGTGAGCAATTATTCTTTCACCTGACTCGGTGGAACCCACTGGTCGTGACTTTTCTAATTGATTTCAACGCGTAATCAAACCTATAGCCAGTGAAATCACTGCAAACAAACGCTTGATAGCCAATCTGATGATCACTGGCGACTGGCTCTATACAGGAGTTCTACTGAGAAATCGTAACTAGTGAGCTTTACCAATGCAGTTAAGAGAACAATTACTTTCCTGTGATACTGGCTGGCGTTTGTGTTATCTATATCCCGAATTGGCAGGAGTTAGAATTAATGGCTCCTTTGGATCGGGTCCTAGTGATCGAACCGTCTACGGCCTGGTTTTACTTGTGACCGGAAGGCTCTGGGTTCAAAACCAAGTGTGTGTGTGAGTGCTGATGAGGAACCCCAAACTAGGACGAAACATCTGTTCAGTACTTCACAGTGGTTTTCCAATGTTTCTCTGACTGATGTTAAATCATGGTCAAATCTGAAACCAGTCAAATCCCTGCAAAGCAACACTTGAAAATTATCGTAGGTTTTCGGCCTGTGTTAATCATCTTTACTTTTTTGCCGTTCATCTGGGATTCACTGTTGCTTTGAATGAATGAATGAATCACTACGGGGTACTGGAAAGACTTACTTCGGCACAGGAACCCATTTCTTTGAAATTCGATGCAAGGAATAAACTTTCAGACGTAGACGATGTGATCATGGTTTTTTAAATTGTATAAGCGATTTCCTCAGAGGTATCTTGCTCTTGATAGGAGAAGTAAGCAGTACAAAAAAGCGCCCAAATCATTACTTAATATAGGAAATGCTGACATAAACTCACTCCTCAAATACCAGTACGAGCACCTGTCGAAATAATAAAAGTAATTTCAGTAATAATAGTAGTAATAATAAAAATATAAGGAGCCAATGGCAATTTTAATATTATTATTATTATTCCCTTACGTTCCAAGTGGAACATAGGGCTTCAACAACACACCTCCACTTTTTCCTGTTTTCTGCGTCCTCTTCAGCTGGGTCCACGATTGACCAAACTCTCTCATCTCTTCCTCACACGATCTCTTCCGTGTCACCCTAGGACGACCCAATCGTCGCCTCCCATCGAGATTTCACTCGAAAGTTTCCTCAATGTATTCCCCATAAATCCATCTCCATTTTCTCCAACATATTTGTTAAGAAATCGGCTCTCACCTTTTGGTTTGTTTCCAGACAGAGTTTCTTGTTGCTTATTCTTTCTGGCCATTTCATCTTCGGTATGGAGCCAGCCAGCGAAGTGAGTAGCTACTGATGAAAGCCTGCAATCTGTTGAAAATCCTTTTCGCGACACGCAGTGCAAGTTTATGATCAACATACAAGAACCGACTTCACATTACTGTTGTGAATTCGAATCTTGTTCTTGATGCTGACGTGGAATGCAGAAGATTTCCAAACTGGTTTCAGGCTGATGAAGGTGTATCTTACCTTTCCGATTCTGACTGGCTTTGACATCTTCGTCCGTTCCATCTGTAGTTCAGACGATGCTTCCTAACCAGATAAGTGAATGAGGCAACCTCTGTTAAGTCTCTCCTTTTTATGGTGACCGGTGCCGGTTGTTGTTGCCGTTGGTGGACTAGTTGGCTATCTTCATTGCCTCCGCCTTCTCTATGTTCACCTGGAGTCCTTTATTATTCGCTGCCTGCCTCTTCAGCCAGTTTGTTGGTTTTCGCTTGCAAGTCTACCAGTTTGTGTGGTACTAGAAATATTTCATCTGAGAAATCCAGATCTTCTAGAGTCTTCTTATCGGTCGTCCAGCGTATTCCTGACTCCTCGCCCTCAACAGTCTGACACATAATCCAGTCCACCACATCTAAGAATAATACCTTAGGCTATATACGAAAGATTATTTCAAATATTACCCACGAAGACGGGAGAAGTGAAATAAACGAAATAGTGGAAGTGCTGAGAAAGATTTTTAGCTTCGATGGATGCTTTCAGTGTAGTCGTGGTCTTCCAGCTGAACGATTTATCCTTCTAGACAACATGCTTAGTGCTAACTTTAGTGTGAAGTAAGTCTTTAGAATTCTGGATGAAATTTATAGCATCAACTATGAAAAAAATAGAATACTGGTCAAAGTGGACTTCAGTTTCAACTTCAAATTCATGAACATAAACTGGCCTTTACATCAAAACATGAAAACAATCAAAGACAGTAATCTGTCTAGAGAAATATAGAAATTTCAAACAGTGAAAGTACTAAGAATCCTAAAGAATTTCAAGAAGCTAGGTAAATCACCCAGTAGATATATTGATATAGTTTGAAAAAAAAAGAAAGAACGAGCATATTTGCAGGATAATACCAACTCATTTTATTTCGTGGATTCTCTTCAACTGCATACATCCTGAATAAATCAATTTAATGTTACAAAATAGTGTCTGAACATACTTTTTACAAAGATTTCAAGTTATACATAGAAAGCATAAGTAACATACTTTCTAAGATGATGTAAGTAGCCAAGTTATTCAGTGTTAAAAGAGTAACTATTTATATAGAAATCAGACAAGGAGACTTCTGGTAGACTTCAGATTTCGTTGGGAAACAAGGATGGACCAGAGGCAAAATACAAGATAGAACGCCAGAGTGAATTTCTGCATATTATGGTGGAGAGTTCAGAAGGGTGGGGTTGAATAGTAAAGTAGAATTATAAAGTAGATAAAATAATTTAATTTAGTAGATTCAAAATCTTAATAGTGAGTTCAACTCAGTCAGAAAGTGAAAATCAAAATCAAGATTAAGCGGAATGTTATGTATGCAACAGGACAAAACAATTATGTTTACCAGGGGAGTGAGAGATTAGTCACACTCTCTTTCTGTATGCATAGGTTGGGTCAAAGTCTTTTGATGGTCACAATGGCTCCTGAAAACCGAAGTAACCATGCTTTTCTTTGTGCGCTGATTATCTTGAAAGCCTGACTGACTGGCATTGTCTATCCCGTATCATTCAGATATCTGGTGATTGAGCTTGGGAACACTTTGCTGCATTTCATAGAGGGAGACTTTCCGGGATGTGCTCGGAGAACCTAGTGGACGCTCTTCTTCACTCAGTCCTTCCTATTTACTTACTGCTGCAAGTGCAGGTCAGTTGGTAAATGTAGTTGGAGTTGACATACAGAGCAGGATACTTATCTAAAATATGTGGAAATATTGATTCAAAGGGGGGTGAACACTGGTACACCCAATGAGTATTTGAAGGAACTCTAATTTGAGACTCACCTTAAACTTCCAGTTCTCTTTCAATAACGAAATATACCGACAAAAAGATGGTAAACCTTCGGGTTCACCACTTGACCAGTCACCTGCAGACGTTTTCATGTCAAAACTAGAAAATAGACTTGTGAACTGTGGTAGAGCATAATTCATCAGTAAACATTACTGTATAACATTGTGAGACTTTATTTATTGATTAATTTGAAAGCTTGATTAATTTCCATTGTATGTTTGTATGAGGAAACAACCACACCAAAAAGTGCTGACTACGTTTACTGTGAAACTGTCATCGACCAAATGGCACAAGAGTGAAATAGACCTCCTTCTAAAGAGCATGGAGACATGTACTCATGGATGTCCTTGTCTAGCTGCTTAGACATCCATAGGAGAATACAAAGGTTTTAATGCGTACGAAAAAGACTACATATAGATGTCTTACTTCTTCACTCGTGTTGCCTTAATTGTGTTCACGGAATAGAAAAGAATAAGCTCTAAAGTACGAAAAGTGTTTATTCTATTTCAAAGTTTCTCTTTTGCTGTAGACAGCTTGAAATATATATGTATTATGTAACATAAGTCTGCCAGAGAAGTGGGCTGGCAGCTTTTGATAAAAGTCTACAGTAGGCTGTTAGAAATCCTTTTCGCGTCAGGCATTGTGAGTTTCTGACCTATTTGGAAGAACTGACTGACTGACTTCCCATTCGTGTTGGGAATTTGAATGTTGTTCTATATGTTGACGTAGAGCACAGAAGATTTCCAAACAGGGGTTTCAGGTTGACGAAGGCGTATCTTGCCTTTCAGATTCTGGCTGGCTGGCTGGCTGGCTAGCTTTGACATCTTCTTGCGTTCGACCGCCTGGGGTTGGAACTGTGCTTCCTAGTGTGATTCTGCCTACTTCCGATGTAAATTGGATATTGAGAGTTAGATTGTTTAGTTTCTCTAAGAATGAACTATTTACATCTCCTTTTAACATTACAAAAGTATCATCTACATGTCTTAACCATGTTTGAGGCGTGAGTATCCTTGAAAAGATGTTATCTTCGAATCCATTCATGAAAAGATCGGCGACTATTGGGGAAACTGGGGAAACCATAGCCACACCATTTGTCTGTCTATATAAATTCCCTATTAAATGTAAAATAATTACTTTCTAGACAAAATTTCAAGCTGTTAATTATTTCACTGGTGTCCAGTGGACATCTTTGTGATAGCGTTGTATCTGATTCTAGAAGACTGGAAATGATATCAAGACTTTCGGTAATAGGGATACTAGTATGTAATGAGTTAATATCATAGCTTACCATAATGTCTTCTCTATCAATTTCTCGGTGTTCTATTTGGGATTTGAAATCATATGAATTTCTTACAATATTTTGAGTGTCCATTTGTAGTAGTTTCAGTATCGAGAGTAAGTATTTAGATAGGTTGTCTGTCGGTGAGTTGGTGAAATCTATCACTGGTCTTAATGGAACTGTGGGTTTATGTATCTTTGGTTGACCGTAGAATCTTGAAGTTACATAAGATTTTGGTTTTAGTTTAAACCAGAGAGAGAATTTCCAATTTTCGTTTCCATTTCTTGAAGGAGTCTGTTTGTAGTTGTTTAGTTTCATTTTGTAGAATTCGGCGGATCTCTTCTTCTCTTCAATAAGCAGTAAATATGGTCCTTCGTATAGGTAGGTGTTCAATCATCTTCTTTTCGTAATCAGTCCTGTTCATTATCACAATGACTTTTCCCTTGTCGACTTTAGTTGTAACGATGCTTTTGTCTTTCTTCAAATTTCTTAGGGCTTCATATTCTTTTCTATAGTTTGGTTTATAAGGGTTAGTTATGTTTTTACGAGTTGATCACGGATTGATATCAGTTAGAGAACCATTGAAAACCAGCACTGGAGTACTGGACAGCTGTTTCATCCTAGTTTGGGAATAATCGGCAATACACGCACACACTGGGATTCGAACCCAGGATGGTATACTAACTTCATATTATTGTTTGGTGAGATTAGATGGTATGTTTCGTTGTATTATTATTATTGTATCCTTTAATTCCTAGAGGAACATAGGGCTTCAGCCGTGCGTCTCCATTGCGTTCTGTTCTCTGCTAGAGTCTTCACCTGGCTCCATGTCTGCCCACACGCTTTCATCTCCTCTTCACATGACCTCCTCCAAGTCACCCTTGCACTGACGACCAACTCGCCGCTTCCCTTTTGGGTTCCACTCGAGCAATGGCTTGTCTGGTGATGTCATTTGATGGTTTCCTCAGAGTATGGCCAATCCATCTCCATTTCTTCCTGCCTATTTGTCTCACAATTGGTTTCTGCTAAGTTGGTTCGCTCATTGCCAGAGATCCCTGTTGCTGATCTTTTCTGGCCATCTGATCTTGAGTATTGAGTGGAGACAACTGTTAATGAAGGTTTTTAGTTTGTTTGAGATGCGCGCCAAGTCTATGAACCGTATAGTAGCACTGACTTCACATTGGAGTTGAAAATCCGGATCTCATTTTTGATGCTGAGTAGTGTTGTTGACCTCCACACAGACTTGAGAGTAGTGAAAGCTTGTCTTGCTTTTCCGATTCTTGCTTTGATATCCTCGTCAGTTCCGTATGCCTGTAGTTGAAACGATGCTTCCCAGGTAGGTAGAGGAGGTTGTTTCTTTCAGGTTCCTCCCGTTAATATATATATATACCGATATGTACAGAAAAGTTGCTATTATCAAATTTTTAATAACCTATACCCTGTAATATATATTTGTATTGCTTCTGTTGTTGTTGTTGTTGGGTAAATTATATGCAATATTATATCAAATGCTGAAAATTCCACTCTGTGTGTCATAAGTAATTTCTCAGCAGAGCAGATCATTAATAATACTATTATTATTAAGTTATGCAACAGCATAAATCACTCTACCAATTCATGAATAAATCTTAATTAAATCCAGCGAAAACACTTCATGTCTATTTTTTCTGCACTATGACGTCATCTGTCAGTTATTCCGCTGCAAATTTATAAACGTCTACATTTGTGTAAACACATACACGATGAAGTGATTCTGTTGTCAGCCTAACTATTATATTTTTTACGAGTTGATCACGGATTGATATCAGCTAGAGAACCACTGATAACCAGGGAGTACTGTTTCAGCCCGTGATCAACTCGTAAAAACATAACTAACCCTTACAAACCAAACTATAGAAAATTAATCTGATGCTCGTTAGTGACTTGCTACAGGATGAAATTTCCTGGAGTTCTAGTGAGAAGTCGTGACCAGTGAGGTCCAATTAGATGTCGCGTGTGTGGATCGATGTCCCACGAAAGAAAATGCTTGGCGTCACGCTAAATCACGAATTGGTAGAAATTAGAATTCATGGGATGGCCATTGGATCGGGTCCCAGTGGCTGGATGGTTTACGAGCCTGCCTTGTAATCGGAGGGTCCTGAGTTCGAATTCCAATAGGTGCGTACTGCCGATGATTCCCAGACTGGGGTGAAACAGCAGCTGTCCAGAACTTCCTCGCTTTCAATGGTTCTATAACTGATATCAGTCCGTGATCAACTCGTAGAAGCATTACTAACCCTTACAAACCAAACTATAGAAAATAACTATTATATTTTTAAAAGACTGATTATGGAAGAAAGAACATTCTTCTTTGCGATAACCTCTTCTTCATCAGGTTCTACAGTTACATGCATCCATCCATTATAATGACAGAATGACTGTTATTCACAACATCATTGGGTTTTTAAAAAATGATAGTAACATCGAATCATTTAGATGAGACTTCAAAAAGTTATTTGCAATCAGATCGTTTTAATAGATTCTAGTCCAAAATATATGTGTGTATGTGGTAATATGTAAAACTGTAATACTAAATTGAACACCAATATTACAAAGTGAGTGATTATAAGTGACAACGAATCTATAGTGTTAGCAGATATATTCATGTCGAAATTGGAGAAACAAACGCAAGGTATGCTTGGAGAATTTATCCTAAATAAACGTTATGTAGATGATACACTCATTATTGGTAATAATAGTAAATCTATTGAAAACTTTATTACACTATTTAATCATATTCATCCAAATATCCAAGTGACTTCCGAAGTCGAATCGAATAACAAACTCGGTTTCTTGTATATTTCAGTGACCAGAAGAGACGATGAAATGGTTAAACGATCTATTTTTCGTAAACAAAAATGGAGTGGACAATATCTTCATTTCACCAGTTTTGTTCCTATCCAGTATAAACGTTCCCTAGTGAAATGTTTGTTCGCAAGGGTACGAAGAAATATGCATGAGTGACACATTTACGGATGAGATTCAACACAAACATTCAGTTCTATTAGCTGATGGTTATCCGGAGAACTTTATCAATTGTCACAGTTAGGATAAACCACACCTAGAAAAGACAGCTTCTGTACTCCAAAGAACATGGAGTGAAGAATTTGTGTGAATTTAAATGAAAATTCAAATTGACTCACATTGAAGAAGATGAAGTAATGGCAAGTTTCGATGTTTATTCATTATTCACGAATGTTCCCGTTAATGACTTTTTAAGTATGATTTTTAATTCACTTTGTTCAGACGACGAAGTCAGTGGTCTTTTTTATTGAAATCCAAACGAAATTATAAAGGCATTAAAATTGTATCTACGCTCTACGTTGTTTACATTTAGAGGGTTCCTTTACCATCAAACAGAAGGTATTGCTATGGAATCACCAATATCTCCGCTAGTCGCCAATCTGTTTATGCACTCATTAGAAACAAATGTAATTATGAGATGCTCTAGTCCTTCAAAAATGTGGTTAAGATACGTGGATGATACCTTCGTCATAATCAGACGTAGTATGTTGAATGAACTTTTTCATTCAATAAAACATGTGTCAGAAACCATCTAGTTTTCCAAAGCGGTTGAATCCGACGATAACGATTTGGAGTTCCTGGACTGTTTAGTAAAAAGAAAACTAGATAATAAATTTAAAATAAACATTTTCAGAAAGCCGACAAATTCGGACAGATACCTAGACTATTATTCAGCACACCCATTTACCACCAATGTAACTGTGACAAAGTATCTGATTAACAGAGCCAAACGTCTAGTTACTGAGGAGGGAGAGATTAGCAAGGAACTAAACTTGGTTCAATCCACTCTTGAATGAAATAATTATACGTAAGCCTTCATAAAAAGATATTTAAAGTATGAAGATAAGGATGGAATGTAACCTGTTGCTAAGAATTGGGTTAGTACAGCAATGATTCCTTACAGCAAAGAAACATCCAATGAGATAAAGTGAGTCATTAGCAATCATTACCTTACACTCATCACCGGTGAACGCTAGGGATAAAGTAGAAGAAGAAAACCAACAGAATTGTGTGTACAGATCAATTGTGGGTACTGTGACGCCGTATATATAGGAGAAACCTCCAGATAGGTAAATACAAGAGTGAAAGAGCATAAACAATGTAAAAAGATGGTTGTAAAGATCTCTACGGAATTAAAGAAACTAGAAAACAGATAAGCGATTGTACTGCATTCGATAGAAACGGGATTCAAAATTGACTTTGATAGGACTAAGTTTCTACAGAAAGGTTTTATTTCGTCTAAAGGAACACTGTCTGCAGAAGTCCTACATATATGGGTGAATCCCAGCAGTTTCAACAGACGTGAAGTTGTGATGTTAGCAGATGCATGGCAAATCCTGACTAATAAGTAAAAAATGGATTTGTAACACTAATTAATTATACTTGGTCTAAATTCCCGATTGTCTTTATCTTCTTATGGAGAGGCTAACACCATTGTATACCGCATATTCACATATACATTTTTCATATTCAGTTATCTATGCCCATGAACTTTAGTCGGACGCAATCACTAAAATTCTGATGCAAAAGTGCACTCTATTTACAGTCTTTAACAAAAGTAGACTATCATTTGTATGTTTGAGTTCAAATTTTGATCACAGCTCAACACAATTTTGTTTGTTTATTGAATTTTTATGACTGTTTCACGATTCACGTAATTGGACAAAAATTTTTAAAAACAGGAGATGTCCTTTGTTTTATATATATAAACCTCTGTTATGTTAAATTTGATTAATTTCCTTGAAGAAGTTCGAACCAGCTTGCTGAAAGTTGGAATTACTCATTTCAATTTCGCTGAGATTTTACAAATTTAATTTTTACTTGCATTGCTATTGATCGTTCCTTTGTCTTGAAGTTTAACTACTTTTATGAACTGGTAAATTTGATCTATGTCAATGGAAAACCAGACAATCAATACAAGTAGACTAGAGGATGTGAAAACACATGAAAACAACCAATCACGTTCCAGGTGGTCATCAAGAGAGGTGACTAATAAACTCGTGGAGAAATTTAAAAGCTCACTTCAAATTGAAGGATGCAATGGATATGTTGGCTAGTAAGTTGAGTCAATGGAAACTTCACAAGTAAACCATCCAGCTAGCTCAAAGAATACAACTACATCAAAATAGAAACATATTATATTTATTCTGAAGTAATGGATAAAATTTGTAGCTTATATCGGATGCTTTCTGATGTTATTTTGAGTTCTTTGAGTTGGATGATTTAATGTTAAAACTTTCATTGTCCTTCTGGACATCTTCTGGCTTAGCTTGATTGTGAAGTGAACTCCATGACTGGCATATTTTTGTGACTTTCTCTATGACTTTCAATCACTTCAGCGATTTTGGCACTTTTGAATGCCAAACTCATAAACAGTGTCTTCTTTAGCACAGTGATCTGACTGGGGACGGTTTCTTTCTTGATGTTATGGTGGATAAAAACGTCTAGAATATGTATTACTTAATAGAGTTGTGCGAAGGCTTTCTAGTTAAAAGTTGACCGTATCAACTGAGCAAATATTCCGAACTCTGGAACACAGAGAACGGATAAGATTCCTCTTCCTGCATAGAAGTACCCATCTGTTGAAGTTATTGTACTGACCTGTAAATATTGACTTTCCATACATAAATTGACCTTTATAACGCACCATCCTCTCTTCCATCTAGCATCACATCTTAGAAGTGAAATGTGGAATTCGACTCTTCTTCCAGTTAAACTGATATCCACACTTGTCCACATGGATTGATATGTACGGATCTATGTTATGTATTGTGATTGCTAGTTTATTTTCTTGGATTCAAAGACGGAGGAGATGTCTGGTTTCACCACTATAAGTTTTACACATCGAGTCAGTTCATCTTTTTGATGATTCTTTTTCTTCAACCCACTAGGAGTTAAGCAAGAGTATTGATTTGTAGGTGAAATGCATTCCAACAGTTTTCATTATTCCGACATTGATTTCAGAAATACTTTTCATTTATGACAGAATGATTTTCTTTGTAGTCTCATAGGATAGTCTTGATAACGCTTTCTTATCTGTTCTTTGTTACTTCTTTTGTGTTCAAATTTATACTACTTATCATTAGTAAGTAGCCTGGGTTTACCTCTCGTAATTCTGCAAACATTATTCAAACCCCCTTATTCTTTGTTTGGTATTCGCGAGTTGTTTACTCTGACCTTGTTTTTCTTCACTGACGCACACTGACTTCACATTTGACGGTATACAGTCACAATTTTTTCAAATTGCATTTCATTATTTTACGTATGATATAATAGCGTACTTCAGATTAATCTTCTTCCTACTCGTGACTCAAACGTGTGATTTAATTAGTCGACTGGAACTATCACTTCAAATTTCTTGACAGAAATCTACAGGTCTTCTTGCTGTTTTCTCGGTTCTAGTGTCCACCATCTGTAAAGGTCGACTGCATCAACTTTTATCAAGTTGCTATTGCCTCTATCTACTTCCAAAGGGGTTTTACTGTTTCTTAAGATAATTTCATATCATGTGAATGAAGTCACTATTTTAGCGAGCTGAGGTCTACTGGAAGTCGGATATCTTCACAGAACTGGAAGTGAACCCATCTAGTTTCAGTTTATTTTCTCGTCAGTATTTGCCATAGTTATGTCGGTTGTGCAGCGTATTACTAGTATTTATTTCCTCATGCGATTACTAGAAATCTTGTTGCATTTCAAGTAAGCTAAGTTGGCTCTCATCAACTAATCTTTTCTCAACACAAGTCAGCCTACTAAATCCACTGTCAACCTGCTTTAAACGACGACAAAACATACTGCAGCTTGCTAACAAGGAGATTTGTGTTGCATTCATATAAACACGGTTGATTAGCACATCCACTAAAACTTCAATAACGTATATCTCAACAGAGAAATATACAGCCTTTGAACTTAACAAGCAGGCTATGTTTTTTCAGCTGTTTTTTTTATTTTTTATTCCCTTAAGTTCCCAGTGGAGCATAGGCCTTCAAGCTAGAGCACTGAAGTTTCAGTAGCAGTAGTGTTTATTTTTATGGGATGAGGTTGTTAACCTCATGCCCAATTCTCCCCTCTTTCACCAGTCTTATTATTGGCTTAGCGAGGTAAGACAGTGTGTCAGTTGGGGATTGAACCCCTGACTACATGAGTGGTTGGCCAGCATTCTACAGCCGTGCCACCAACGCATGTACATTGTTCAAAAAATGCCTAGAATACCTTAAAATACTGACCTGTCGGTGCTTCTAAAGCTAGGAAATCTTTAATTAAGTCTGAAAACCTGACAGCCAAAATGGAGGTAGCTGTCTATCTACCAACCACTCACTGAATCTAGTAGACACTGTGCTAACTACTGTATGCTAGTACGTAAAAACTCCTCGTCAACATGGTTAGTACCAGTAAATTCGTCACCGCTGTATTACATCATAGGTATCATTACACTGAAAATATCAAGTGTTACCATTGGTCAGTGTATACAAAATGGCTAGGCATTTCTGCTAATGATATTGTTGACAGCAACATCCCTCTCACTAATTATCAGACGCAGTCAACTCTAATGATGAAATCAACTATTCTATGCGTGGTTGGGGATTTTATATAAACTGCAATAGAACTAATTGGAATACTGTCTTATCAGTTTGTTAGTGTCATAACAACGTAACCACCAACTCTCATGAACTAACAGACCATCAGTTAGGCACATCTCCTGTACAATAGCCAATTCTCAAAATCTACCTCAAAAGTGACTATCAGTACAAAAATAAATCAAAGACATGCGTAAAGGAAAGTCTTTCCGACAATTTCATATCATGCTCTAGCATTTGGTTCGAAGTGCTTACAAACTAGAAGATTTGCAACATCTCTTGTCTATCAGCCAATAGTCCTCATTGCAGGCTATCAGTCAGTCCTCGTCAACATTCCATAATATGTCGTCATACATGGTGTATGCAAGCAGAGTTGTGTGATATGAAGCCTTGAAATTATACACATTGGACTGCACTACAGATAGCATGCTTATATTACTGGTGCAATGACATGCAAGATTTGTGAATATCACAGTGAAGTACCCCTAGATAATGAATACAGTGTTAATGATAACAATTCGCAGTTATCTATCTTTTCATCGCGTGGATAGGTGAGTATAGATAAGAATAAAGTTGGCCCTGTCGTATTAGTTTTCGAAAACACATCCACTACGGACACATACTTGTGCCCAGTACTAAGTAATGGTCGCGGTCAAATATCAAATACGTTTACTGCGCTCTCAAATAACTTTCAGACCATCATCATATGGAGTAGTGAAACGGAATGTGTATGCAGTTTAGATTATCAACGCATATTTGCAGTTACTAACACAATATACATATATATATGTACATACTTCATTACCAAACAAGAAAATTCCCAAAGTAATGTAATGTTGAGAACAGTGAGTTCATAGTAAATTCATCACTATGTACATTTTGTTTAAGTGAGATGCTTCTATCTAGTTGTCACTGAAGTTGCAATATCTTCCTGAAAAGTTTCTCCACTGAAATTTCACCGGGCACGTTACTTGTTAGTGATGGATCCTGCCAAAGGCAAATGCAATACATTTTTGATTGGACACTAGTAACTAGTGTGGTGTGTCTAGTCATTTCTTTGGTTCAGACTGAATTCTTTCAGTTAGGCTTGTAATGTAGCCACCATTCTAATCAGCTCGCCATCAAGGTGCGCATTGATTGGATGATATAAAATGGTTGGAGGGAATAGGCAAGAAATGACGCGGTTGACGCGAGTTCGAATCTCAGAAGGGAAATGAGTTCCTTCAAGTTTGCAGAAACGCTTTGCTGACGAGTGCCAACTAGCACGAAAACTAGGTCAAGCTGGGCTCCCTGCCTATTCCCTCCAACCATGTAAAAATTTAAGTTGTCATTTAATCGTCATACCAACGGACAACGACGCTACAGTTTCATACAAGAATTCTTTTTCACAAATTTTAGCAGAGAAAAAACAGAGAGAATTAGGTGTGATGTTAGATTGTAAAATAAACCGAACAGAAGGAGGTAAACCGCACACTAACGACATTTATAAAAAGCCAACGTATTCTGCTGATAGATATTTAGACTTTAATTCATCTCATCCGTTATCTGTCCGTGAGTGAAGGCAGGCTTAGTTAAATGTCAGTGTAACAAAGCGAGCAATAACACTAATTAGTACAACAAAAACCTAAATAATGAAATGATACAGATAGAAGAAGCGTTGGTATCAAATAACTAACTATCCTATAAAATTCATTGGGAAGATCAAAAAAGGTCAAAAGCAAAATAAAAATAATTGTGAAACCAATAATGATAACACAAATAAGTGAGTATGAGCCACTTACTCTTATACCATATAAGGGAGGGGACATCTGACACCCTACGTGAAATTCTCAAAAAAGTAGGAATTAGGGTGGCATTTAAACCTACAAACTGATTGAGATGGGAGAAGCTTTCTAGGCTAAAGGACCCCATCGGTGGATCCAATTAGACAAAGTAATATCATTTACAAAATACCTTGCAATGTCTGCGAGTTAAGTCAACTACCTAGGTCAAACTAGTAGGTCGGGGGTAGTCAGATTGTCGGAACATAAGAATTTAGCTAAGGTAAGAATGGCTGACCCCGAGAAGGTAGATGAGTAATTTAGAAAAAAGCTCAGCGATTGCACTGCATGCATTAACACACAACCACACAATAGGGTGGGTGGAGAGGGTTAAAATTTTAAGAAGTAATATAGGTAGGTGGAGAGAGAGATTGATTACTGGATCCTGCCTGGTTAATCGAGTCTACACCCAACACATGCAACAGAAATGACTCAATGCAAATACCAGAGATATGGAAGATATTATTACCACCAGTCAGTCAAATCAGAGGAGGATAATAAATAATCTTAAAATTCTATTCAATTCAATTCACATACATCACAACATTCTAACAAGTTACTTATTTATTTTGACTATAAAAACACTCGTCTTATTTCCCATCTGATTGTATTTGATCAATAACACTCATATTATTATTACTGAATGTACATTATCTTATCTTATTGATTTTTATTCAAATGTCTAATCATCAATTTCACTCATGTATATAAATGAAGCAAGAAAGTTGTGTGTGTGAGTGAGTGACTTGATATGATTATGAGCAGTAATAATTTGTGCTCGAAACGTGGTCATCAGTTAATATTACTGTATAACACTCCACTGTGTGATTTATCAAAATAAAATCTTATCTACAATGGAGTTATGCTCTATCAGCACAGTGCCCAAGTTTTATACTCATATCAAGGATCCATTTGATTTCGTTGGTTTTCATCAGCTGCATACAACCTGTAATCTTTAATAAATAAAATCAGCGTTAAATTGTAACATTCTTTCGTCTACCAACAAACATATTATCAGAGTGTGATGGTGAGGTAAATCATCATGATGTGACAAAGTACCTGGAGTGTAAATACGTATATATATTTACATATATATCGTGTTAGATGAGCTCTGCTCACAGTATTACATCATCATCTTTTCACCTGACCGCTCGCACAACATATTTTGATCTTCTCTTAACTAATGATGTAGTTTTTGCTGATTTTCGTTACCACCCTAACAACAGCCTTGTCATTTAATTTTCTAGAAACTTCTCTCTAATAAGATATGTATATATACTTACACTTCAGGTACCTTGTCGTCCTAATGTTTTACCTCAATATGTCACTCTTGTAATACGCTTGTCAATAGACACATGCATGCGAAATTTTACGCCGACTTTAATTCATGCAGCCGATGAGAACCAACAAAATGAAATGATTCTATGTCATTCTGCAACAATGTTTGTTCTTCCTCGACGCTACAAATATCGTGGATATGTAATACATCCACTCAGATCATTGCACTATTGAATGACAGACAAGGGATGTTTTGCTTCTTGTAGTTTGTAAGCACTGTGAACCAAATGCTAGAGCATGATATGAAATTGTCGGAAAGACTTTCCTTTACGCATGTCTTTGATTTATTTTTGTACTGATAGTCAGTTTTGACGTAGATTTTGAGAATTGGCTATTGTACAGGCTGGTAGTTCATGAGGGTGGGTGGTTATGTAGTTATGACACCAGCAAACAGAGAAGATAGTATTCCAAATGGTTCTAGTGCATTTTATATAAAACCCTCAACCACGCATGCAACAGTTGATATCATCACCAGATTTGTCTGTGTCGGATAATTGGTACCTGGGATGTTGCTATCAACAATATCATTGCCACAAATGCCTACCCATTTTTAATACATTAACCATTATAACTCCTGATCGTTTTAGTTGAATGATATCTATGAAACAGTGAGACAGGAGATGGAGCAATGCAAAGATAGACAAGAGAAGGAGGAACTGAACTCAATATATATCTCTCTGAATAAAGAAGTGAAAAAAATGTGTTAGGGAAGAAAAAGGATAATTCCACGACACACTGGCTGGCAAATGAAACAGAACATTACATCAAATAGCCAGGTCTCTATCCAGGAAGAGATCAACCAACATGATGAAACCAATAAAAGATGCTCAAGGGAACCTGATTACGAAGGAGGAGAAATAAATAAAACAATGGACTAATCACTTTAAAGGACCATCACCTTGAGTCGAATATCACCAAGAACCCGCCCAGAAATACCACCAACAGCACGCACGGAACTGTCTGACAGTGGACACCATTCGTCCAAAGAAAGAAGAAATCCTGAATGCGATCAAGCTACTGAAGTCCTGGAAGGCAACACGACCAGACGGATTTCCTTTCGAAGCACTGAAAACGAACGCAGACACCACGTACATGTGCTCACACCATTATTGCGAAAGGTTTAGAAAGAAGGAAAGGTGCTTACTGATTGGAAGAATGGCTACCTCGTAAAGCTGTCGGACATGGGCGACTTAGGCCTCATTCTGCAAGAACTGACCAGCGTGGAATAATGCTGTTGTCCACGCCAATTAAATACTAAGTCGCATCATCCTGGAGAGAATGAAAGATGCACTGGATACAGAACTCAGCCAGCATGGAACAGGCTGGATTCAGGAGATGCAAATCATGTGCTGGTCAAATCTCAACTCTACTCATCTTCATCAAACAAAGAGTAGAATGGTAGTCGAACCACTCTCTACCTCAACTTCATCGACTTCGAAAAGGCCTTCACTGTATAGTGTTGACCGAGAAGTAATCTGGAAACTGATTCCAAACTATGGCATGTAGTGCCCCAAGTCTTTGTCATCCTCATTCAGGAGCTAGCTATATGACAGTGCGATGTGTCAGGCGATCCACAACGGGAAACTCAGAGAAACCTTTGAAATGAAGACAAGAGTAATATTATTATTAATATTAATATATTATATTATATTAATATTAATATTATTAATATTATCACCGACGATGATCTGGATTTTGCGAGTGGATGATTTTTGTCTAATGTGAAACAAATTCGAAGACTTATAGGCAGGCAGGAAGGCGATTAGCAACAAACTGGCTGAAGAGGCTGGCAGCGAATACAGGACTCCGGTTGAACATAAAGAGGTCGGAGGTGATGAAGATAATCAACCAGTCAGGAACAGCAACAACAACAACGACCAGCAGACGATCACCATCAATGTGAGAGATTTGACAGAAGTTACTTTCTTCACTTATCCAGCTAGGAATCACGGTTTCAACCACAGTCAGTCGGACAGCACGGATGAAGATGTCAAAGCTGGCCAGCCAGAATCGGAAAGTCAAGATATGCATTCATCAATTTGAAACCAGTTTGAACATCTTCTGCCTTCACTCAGTATAAGGAACAGCATTCGCATTTTCAACGCCAATGTCAAGTCGGTCCTTCTATATGGGTTAGAAACTTGGTCAGCGTGCCACTAAGAGGATTTCCAACAGCTTGTTGCAAACTTTCATCAGCAGTTGCCTTCAACAGCTGGCTCCATACTGAAGATCGAATGGCCAGAAAGAATAAGCAACAAGAAATTATGTGAACGAACCAAACAAGAGTCGGTCGCTCAACAAATATGTAGGGGAAAATGGAGATGCATCAGGTAAACATTGAGGAAACTATCGAATGACATCGCTCACTAGGACAATGCTTGAGTGGAATCCCACTGGGAAGCGATGAGTGGGTTGTCCCAGGGTGACGAGATCGTGTGTTGAGGAGGAGGAGATGAGAGACTGGGGGCGATTTTGGTACAAGCTGAAGAGGATGGCAGAAGATAGGACAAAGTGGAGATTTGTTGTTGAAGCCGCATGTTCCACTTGGAACCCAGGGGAATAGAAATATAATAATAATGATAATAATAATAATAACAATAAAATTTTTATATACTGATCAACCATGCTTATATGAATGCAACACAATTTCCCTGTTTTTAGCATGCTGTGGTATGTTTTGTGGCTGTTGAAAGCCGGTTGTCAGTGCATTTTGTAGGCTGTCTTATGTTGAGAAAAGATTAGTTAATGAGAGCCAGGTTAGCACATGCAAAATCCAGCAGGATTTCAAGTAATCGCATAATAATTATGATAATAATGATAAAATTTGCTTCATTCCAGAAACAGTACTAGTGGTACAGTGTGGAATTCCCAGCACATTTCTCCAATATTTGCATCTAATTTTATCAAACATTTAAAAGAAGTATTTCAAAAAATTAAAATAAAGACACCAAAAGCAAAAAAACAGGAAAAACATAAAATAATTTTTTTTAATGCGAAAAAATACTAAGAAGTAGAAAGGAAAATAAACAGCATATAATAATATCTCAGTATTGGGTAGCGGAATCTATTATATGATTATGTATGGTGACAGTAAAGCTATAGTCATACAAGAAGTTATGAAATGATATTTTAGAATGTTTATCGCCAAGATGATCAGTTAATTTGGTTGAAACAACACTAAATAATCATAAAATAACATTTCAGCGTTGTTGTTTTGTTTTGTTTTTTATTGTCAGGTCTAATGCAGTGTTTGTAGTGGTGGTGTGAGTAATCCTGCATAATACAAAATTTTAAGGTCTTGACAATGGCGTTCACAACCAATGATTGTCAGTTAATATTGCCGAAAAAAATAGAAAATAAGAAAAAACAACCACAAAAACTAATAATTACATAATGGTTAATGACAGGACAATTTTGTAATACTCATAGAGCTAATATAGTCGGGAACAGTAGATACACAAAAGAAGGAATAGAGTAAAGTACAAAAAAGTAAGCCAATGTTAATAATTTAGGTAGCTAAGTATGTTTAAGAAGGAGTTCACTATAGAATACAAAATAAAAGAGAAATAAAGGAGCCTAAAATTATGTTATTAACAACAAAGCAAGTCACAGACTTCGCGCTTAACATTTTCTCTGTCGCTTAGAACACGGGCCAAGTATGGTATCGTTGAGTTCCTGTACTTGGTTGTACGAGCATAAAAATAAGAGAATAAATACTAGTTCTGCAATGCACAATCAATGCAGCAATGGTAAATACTAACAAGAAGATACACCAAAACACGATTGCGTTACTTCCAATAGACTTCCAGTAGACTTCCATGTCGCTACAATGCTGACTTCATTCACATGATGTGGAATTATATTCAGAAATAGTAGAACCCCTTGGAAAGTGGATAGAGACAATGGCGACTTGATATAAGTTGATACAGTCAACCTTTACAGGTGGTATACACCAAAGTGGAGGAAACAACAAAAAGACCTGTAGATTTCTGCTAGGAAATTTGAATTGATAGCCCCAGTTGACTAATTAAACCATACGATGTTTGAATCACGCGTAGAATCCAATACACATGATTAATCTGAATTACGCTATTATATTATACGCAAAATAATGAAATGTAATATGGAAAAACTCAAACTGTGAGCTATTTGTGACTGAATGCCGTCAAATGCACAGTTGCAATGCATCAATGAGGAAAATCACGGTCAGATTAAACAACACGCGAATTCCAGACAAAGCATAAAGGGATTTAAATGAATAGTGATGAATAATAAGTTAATGTTTGCAGAGTAACTACACTTGAAGTCAGACTACTCACTAGTGATAAGTAGTATAAAGTTGAATACAAAAGAAATAGTAAGAAAGAAAAGAGAGGAAAAGGGTTATCAAGACCATCCTCTGAAACTACAAAGAAAGTCGTTCTACAACACATGAAATGTGTTTCTGAAATCAGTCTCGGAATAATGAAGACTATTGGAATAGATGTCACCCACAAATCAATACACATCATTGTATTCTTATTGGG
>OX235272.1:108030537-108061238 GCA_944472155.2 Trichobilharzia szidati
TACGGTCGATAAACTCGTCTAGAATTCATCTATTATTTAGGAGAGTTATGCAAAGGCTTTCTAGTTATAGGTTGACAGTATCGAATGAGCAAATTTTCCGAATTCTGGAAAATGGAGAACGGCTAGGATTTAACTTACTGTATAGAGGTGCCCATCTGCTGAAGTTACTGTGTTGAACTATAAATGTTGACTTTCCATAAATCGACCCGTTTTAACACACCATCCTCTCTTCCATCTAGCATCACATTTAAGAAGTGAAATGTGGAATTCGACTCTTTTTCCAGTTACACTGATATTTACAGTTGTCCACATGGATTGATATGAACAACTGTGGGTTACGTATTCTAACTTGCAGTTAACTTTCTTGGATTCAAAGACGGTGGAGATGTTTGCTTTCACCAATATAAGTTTTACACATCGAGGCAATTCATCTTTTTCATGATATTTATTGTTTGACCCACTAAGGCTTAAGTGAGTCTATGGGTTTGTGGGTGACATCTATTCCAATAGTCTTCACTATCCCGACATTGACCTCAGAATTACGTTTCATGTGTGGTAGAATGATTTTATTTGTTGTTTCAAAGGATGGTCTTGATAACCACATTGGCGTCCTTTGTTACTTTTTATTTCGTATTCTACTTCATACTACTTGTTACTAGTGAGTAGTTTGAGTTCACATCCTGTTCTCTGCAAACATTAAGAGTTTATTGATCACTGTTTATTAAAACCCATTTATTTTTTATAAATTATTTAAATTCATCCCAGCATTTTAAGAAAATCAAAATATGACTTTTCTGAACGTTTCGCTGTGTTAGCTACAGCTTCTTCAGCAGATTTCAATTTATTCTTTGTCTGAAATTCGCGCGTTGATTAATCTGACCGCGAATTTCCCCCTTGAGGCATTGCGACTGTGCATTTGACGGCATTCAGTCACAAATACCTCACAGTCTGAGTCTTTTCATATTGCATTTCATTATTTTATGTATAATATAATAGCGTACTTTAGAATCATCCTATGTATTGGATTCTACGCGTAATTGAAAAGTCGTATAGTTTAATTAGTCGACTGGAGCTGTCAATTCGAATTTCCTAACAGAAATCTACAGGTCTTTTTGTTGTTTTCTCCACTTTGGTGTATACCACCTGTGAAGGTCGACTGCATCAACTTTTGTCATGTTGTTATTGTCTCTATCCACTTTCCAAGCGGGTTCTACTATTTCTGAATATAATTCCATATCATGTGAATGATGTCAGCATTGTAGCGACATGGAAGTCCACTCGAAGTATAGCAATTGTTTTTCAGTTTATTTTCTTGTGAGTATTTACCATTGCTACGTTCATTGTGCGTTGTATTACTAGCGTTCTTTATTCTCTTATGCTGGATTTTGTATGCGCTAAATTGTCTTTCATTAACTCATCTTTTCTCAACACAAGCCAAACTAGTAAATCCACTGACAACCGGCTTTAAACAACCACACAACATACCGCAGAATGATAACAAGAAAAATTATGTTGCACCAATATAAGCATGGTTGATCGGTATAATTCATTTAATTATTATTATTATATTACTATTCCCTTGGGTTCCGAGTGGAGCATACGGCTTCAACAACACATCTCCACTTTTTCCTATCTTCTGCCATCCTCTTCAGCTTGCACCACGATTGCCCACAGTCTCTCATCTCCTCCTCCTCAACACGTCATCTACTCCATGTCACCCTAGGACGGCCAACTAATCAGTTCCCATCGGGATTTCACTCAAGCATTGTCCTAGTGAGCGATGTCATTCGAGACTTTCCTCAATGTTTACCCGATGCATTTCCATTTTCTCCTACATATTTGTTGAGCGACCGGCTCTTGTTTGGTTTGTTCACATAATTTCTTGTTGCTTATTCTTTCTGGCCATCTGATCTTCAGTATGGAGCCAGATGTTGAAGGCAGCTGCTGATGAAAGTCTGCAACAAGCTGTTGGAAATCCTCTTAGTGACACGCTGACCAAGTTTCTAACCCGTATAGAAGGAGCAACTTGACATTGGTGTTGAAAATGCGAATCTTGTTCCTTATACTGAGTCAACGCAGAAGATTTCCAATTTGGTTTCAAATTGATGAAGGCGTATCTCACCTTTCCGATTCTAATTGGCTTTGACATCTCCATCCAATCCACTGGCCTGTAGCCGAAACAATGCTGCCCAGATAATATATAGATAATATAATATACTGAAACCTCGCCTAGATTATTAGCTCGCTGGTTTTCTAGCTGGTCCCAAGATCGAATAAAAAGGTAAGGTTGGGGCGTGGTGCTAGCAACTCCACCCCCAAAACTTAACCAAATTGCTACAGACACTTAAACTGCATTGGTGGACTGGATTATGCGTCAGACAGTTAGAAACGAGAAGACAGGGATATCCTGGACCGACGTGAAAAACCCAGATGACCTGGATTTCGCGAATAATTTATGTTTGATGTCACACAAAATCGAAGACTTACAGGCGAAAACCGACAAACTGGTCGAAGAAGCAGTAAAGACAGGACTCCAGTTGAACATAGACAAGACGGAGGTTATGAAAATAGCCAAGCAACAACAACAGCAGCAACATCCAGCGCCAATCACCATCAACGGGAGGAACGGACGAGGACGTCAAATCGAGAATCGGGAGGGCGAGAAACAGATTCATCAACCTAAAAAAGAATAAAGGGTTTTGAATAAACAGTGATCAATAAACTCTTAATGTTTGCAGAGAACAGGATGTGAACTCAAACTACTCACTAGTAACAAGTAGTATGAAGTAGAATACGAAATAAAAAGTAACAAAGGACGCCAATGTGGTTATCAAGACCATCCTTTGAAACAACAAATAAAATCATTCTACCACACATGAAACGTAATTCTGAGGTCAATGTCGGGATAGTGAAGACTATTGGAATAGATGTCACCCACAAACCCATAGACTCACTTAAGCCTTAGTGGGTCAAACAATAAATATCATGAAAAAGATGAATTGCCTCGATGTGTAAAACTTATATTGGTGAAAGCAAACATCTCCACCGTCTTTGAATCCAAGAAAGTTAACTGCAAGTTAGAATACGTAACCCACAGTTGTTCATATCAATCCATGTGGACAACTGTAAATATCAGTGTAACTGGAAAAAGAGTCGAATTCCACATTTCACTTCTTAAATGTGATGCTAGATGGAAGAGAGGATGGTGTGTTAAAACGGGTCGATTTATGGAAAGTCAACATTTATAGTTCAATACAGTGACTTGAACAGATGGGTACCTCGATGCAGGAAAATAATTTTTATCTGTTCTCTATGCTCCAGAATTCAAAATATTTTTTCTCAGTTGATATGGCCAACATATAACTAGAAAGCCTTTGCATAACTCTCCTAAATAATAGATGAATTCTAGACGAGTTTATCGACCGTAACATTAATAAAGAAGCCGTCCCCGGCCAAATCACAGTTCTAAAGAAGACGTTGTTCATGAGTTTGACATTCAAAAGTGACAAGATTGCTGAAGTGGTTAAAAACCGTTTATCAAAATGTTGTATTAAACACTCTTTTTATGCAGCTGACTTACATTTAGTATTTACCAGCCGAAACATGATTCGACAATGCGTCAAGGACAAACTACCGCTTATATCAACCTCTATGTGCGTATACGCATTCGCACTTTCCTGTGGAGATGATTACATTGGACGTTGTAAGCGTAATCTCCATAGACGCGTAGGTGAACACTACCCGGTTTGGTTAATGAAAGTTGAGCGAAGGACGACCAAGCCTGCAGCTGGTGAACACACTCTGGAGTCCTGTCATGCAGTCCTACGTGGTTTATCCTTTAAATTTACGTACAGGACCAAATCCAATCACTCGAAAATCTTTCGTTTTCCCTACTTATGCGTAACCGAAGCTCAGGCTATCCATGAACAGAAACCTAAATTATATATTCAAAAATGTATGATTAAACCCCTTACTTTACTTTGGTCATTGTAATATTCTTTTATTTTATTCTATTTTGCCACCTGAATCCATTCCACTTCACTACGTCTTCTCCGTCTTTACTGATATCATCATCGTACTCTTAATCTGTTAGGCGACACTCGAGCTACAGTTTTAAACTTTTATACCAATTGATTTATTTAATAACCTTTGAAAGTTTTCTAATTTATCCACTTCAACTCTACCCCGCCTCTTAGTACATCATTTTAATTACCTTTATTCTTATGAAATGTGCAGTATTGACTACTGATCAATTTCTAGATCCACTTAATGGCTTTTTCTGTAATATTAAAACACAACTGTACAGCTTGAAAATGAAGTCGTTGAAAAGAGATATTTCTTCGCTGAATAACACAAAACTGTATCTTTCCTTATGCATTAATAGGTATATTAATGTAAATATCCAAGATTAAAGAAACACAAAGAACACCAGACACTTAGATCAGTTTGTAGTCAATAGACATGCAGATCAATAAGAATCAATAAAAATGTCACATGAGTGAAAGTTTAAATATAAGGTCAACGACAGGATCATTTTCGTTACAGTTGGATTAATTCTGCAAAAATAACCGATCACATTGAAAGTCACAAAGAAATAGAAATATGCCAGTCATGGAGTTCACTTCGCAGTCAAGCTAAGCCAGAAGATGCCCAGAAGGCCAATGAAAGCTTCAATATTAAATCATCCAACTCAAAGAACTCAAAATAACATCAAAAAGCATCGAATACACAATACAGATGTTACCAATTATTTCAAAATACCTGCACTACAATTCTACTTCGATGTGGTTGTGTTTTTTAAGCTGGATGGTTTACCAGTAAAGTTTTCATTGGCCTACTTGCTGGTCAACATCTCCAGGGTATCCTTCAATTTTAGGTGGGCTTTTTAATTTCTTCATGAGTTCATTACTCACCTCTCTTGACGACGACCTGGAACGTTATTGGTTGTTTTTGTGTGTCTTCACACCCTCTAGTCTACTTGTATTGATTGTCTGATATTCCATTGACAAAGATAAAATTTACTAATTTACAAGCGGAAAACCTCATGCACGAAAAGTTAAACTTTGGGTCAAGGGAATAATCAACAGCAATATAAGTAAAAATTATAATTGTAAATTCTCAGCGAAATTGAAATGAGTAATTCCAGCGTTCACCACGTTCGGCAACCTGGTTCGAACTTCTTCAGGGAAATTAATTAAAATTAACACAACAAAGGTTTATAAATAAAAAGGACACATCTTGTCTTTAAAAAACTTTTTATCAGAATATAATAAAAGTCCATGGTCGTAGATAACTGAATATGCGAATATAAGTGTATATTCAGTATACAATGGTGTGTATAGGCGTAAACAGCTGCAAAACATTTGTTAGCCTCCCTATAAGAAGATTTCGACAATCGGGGATTTTGACCAAGTATGATTAATTGGTGTTGCAAATCCATTTTAAAAAATTTATTAATCAGGATTTGTCATGCATCAGCTAACATCACACCTTCACGTCTGTTCAAACTGTTGAGATTCACCCATATATGTAGGACTTCTGCAGTCAGTCTTTCTTTATACGAACCAAAACCTTTCTCTCCTATCAAAGTTGATTTTGTCTCCCATTTCTGTCAAATGCAGCGCAACTGCTGTTCTGTTTTCTAGCTTCTCTAAGTCTCCAGAGGTCTTTGGAACCACCTTTAGACATTGTTTATGCTATTTTACTCTTATATTTACCTATCTGGAAGTTTCTCCAATATATACGGCGTCACAGTCCCCACAAGTGATCTGTGAACACAATTCTGTTGGTTTTCTTCCTATTCGTTATCCTTAGCCTGAGCGTAAAGTAATGATTGTTAAGGACTCACTTTATCTCATTTGATGTTTCTTTGCTGTAAGCAATCACCGCTGTACTAACCCAATTCTTGGCAACAGGTTTCGATCCATCCTTATCGTAACATTTTGAATATCTTTTTATGAAGGCTTAGGTATAATTATTTCATACAAGAGTGGATTGAACCAATTTTAGTTCCTCGCTAATCTCTCCCTCCTCAGTAACTAGACGTTTGGCTCTGCTGATCAGGTTCTTGACCACAGTTACTTTGGTGGTGAAGGGGTGTGCTGAATAATAGTCTGGGTATCTGTCCGAATCGGTCAACTTTCTGGAAATGTTTATTTTAAGTTTACCACCTGGCTTTCTTTTTACTAAACAGTCCAGGAACACCGAATCGTTATCGTCGGATTCAACCTCTTTGGAAAACTTGATGACTTCTGACAGATTGTTTATTAAATGAAAAAAGTTCATTCAGCAAAGTGCGTCTGATTATTATGAAGGTATCATCTACGTATCTCAACCACATTTCTGAAGAACTAGAGCATCTCATAATTGTATTTCTTTCTAATTAGTGCGTAAACAGATTGGTGACTAGCGGAGATATCGGTGATCCCATAGCAATGCCTTCTGTTTGATGGCAAAGGACCCTTCTAAATAACGTAAACAACGTGGAGCGTAGACACAGTTCCAATGCCTTCATAATTTCGTCTGGATTTCAATGACCACGACCACTGAGTTCATCGCCAGAACAAAGTAAATGATAAATAATATTTAAAGAGTCAATAGCGTGAACATTCGTGAGTAACAAATAAACATCGAAACCTGCCATTACTTCATCTTCTTCAATATGATTCAAGTTCGTTTTCCTCTTAAGTTCATACGAATTCTCCAACCAATGTACCACTTTCATTATACATAGACTTAGTATTTGATAAATGTATTTAGAGAGTTTGTAGGTAGGGGAATCGGTAAAATCCACAACTGGACGTAATGGAACTCCCGGTTTGTGTATTTTCGGTAGTCCATAAAATCTGCAGAGTAATCCAGAGTGACACACCGAGTTTCTCTTTTGTTGACCGTAACATTTTGCTTGTTTCAGCCTTCAGTTTATTCAATGTCGCTCTTGACTCTGTCATATTGAATTTTTCATAAGGTCAGACATTAAGATGATCAATAGCCTTCTTTTCGTAATCTGCATGAGTTCATAACAACCGTGATATTGCCTTTATTTGCTCTTGTGATGACAATCAATCTATCTTTTTGTAATTGCCTTAATTCCAGTTGCTCGCTTTTGCTAATATTCGGCGCATTTGACTTTGGATTTAGTAGTACCGCGGTAATTTTGTATCTTATGACGTTTTCCTCTCCGGCTATCACACACTTCACAGACAGTTCAATAGCTGGAACTATTTCGAAGGCCGATAAACGCATTTTGTTTAAATTGAAATTAAGTCCCTTTTTAAGGAGGGATAGTTCATAATCAGATAAATTCCTATCATTGGAGAGATTACCCACCACTTTGTTAGCACCTAGAATGTTATGAGTAGATATATTTTCAAACTAATGGTGTTTGGGGTTACAGTTTAGTTGAAACATCATGACGAACTTTTTAATTTGTCTTCTTTTTGAAGACTGAAGATAAGACTCTTTTTTACACTTACATATGTTGTTAATGATGATCTTCAGTTCTGATGTAACCAAGACAGATAAGGTTTCATCAGTGTTGGAAATTCGCATTCGAAATGATTCCATATTTTTCGTTGCTCTCTGAACGCGTTCTCGTACAAACGTTCTAGTTGCTGAATGAATTGTTTTTAATCGATCTACTGGACTGTAAGTTGGAGTTCAAATTTTGATCACAGCTCATACAATTTTGTTTGCTAAATTGTATTTTGATGACTGTTCCATGACTCATATGATTGGACAAAAATTTTTATCAAAAAGAGATGTCCTTTGTTTTATGTATAAACCTCTGTTATGTTAATTTTGATTAATTTCACTGAAGAAATTCGAACCAGCTTGTCGAAGGAAGAAAACGTTGGAATTACTCATTTCAATTTCTCTGAGATTTTAAAAATATGATTTTTACTTCTCATTCGGCGCCTAATTATTTTGGAAGTATTCGGTCAATTCTTGATCACAGTTCATATGAACCAATACGAGTAGACTAGAGGGTGTGGAAACAGAAAAACAACCGATCACATTCCAGGTGGTCATCAGGAGAGGTGGCTAATGAACTCGTGGAGAAATCTACATACTCACTTCAAATTGAAGTATGCACTGGAGATGTTAGCCAGCAAGTAGGGCAATGAAGGCTTCGCCAGTAAACCATCTCCATCAAAATCATCCATCTTATCTGTAAATGTCCTCTATTGTGTTTACATTTCTATCACCGGTATCCAAGATGTTGTTATTCAGATTAATGCTTATAAAAATGGCCTCTTTTATGAAAAATATAATAGACTGAAGATGCCTATTCGAAATTTCAAAATAATGATTATTGAACAAAAAATATTCTTCCTTTTGATAACCTCTTCTTCATCAGGTTCTACAGTCATATATAAATATATATAATGACAGAATGACTGTTATTCTTAACATTAGAGGGTTTTTAAAAAAAATGTAGTAACATCGTAGTAGTAGTAGTAACATCATTTAGATGAGACTTCAAAAAGTTATTTGCAATCAAATCGTTAAAAGATTCTAGCCCAAAATATATGTATGAATGTGGTAATATGTATAAGTGTAATACTAAATTGAACGGCAATATTATGAGTGACAACGAAGCTATAGTGTTAGCAGATATATATCTATATCGAAATTGGAGAAACAAATGCAAGATATTAAAAGTCAATCTGAACGAAGAATATTCTTTTCAATAATTTCTCTTCAGGTTCTTACAATTATAAAATATAATATTTGTTAATATCAGTAAAAAGTTTGAGCATTGTGGATTAGATCGAATAAAGTATAATTATATTTCAATAGTTTACACACTATGATAAGTTTTGTTATTGGTAATATTTCGAGCAAAATTACTGCCTGTGTTTATACCACTGTTGGAAAACAATTCGTATTCGTTTACTCACACAGCTGAGGCGATAGGCATTTGAACTATTAAACCTAAACTATGTATTCAAAAAAAGTTCGTGCAGCCATTATCCCTCCCTTGTTGGCCTACCAACTAATGACTTCTACACCACCCTTTGTTTATATTTGCAACCCCTTTCTTATTATCCCTTAATCTTATCTTCGTTATAAACGTGTTTCATTTCCTTCCCTTACAATCTAACATTACTTAATCGGTTCATTTGTTTATATATATATATATATATATATGTTTTCTCTTTTTCTCTCTCTCTCCAACTTCCCTTTGTTATTTGTTGCCAGTTTCCATATCTCCAGTAGAAGCGTCTCGCGTCATTCTGATTAACTGTACGTGTGCAGTGTTCAATCGATAAACAAAGATTCAGTGATTAACTTCTCTGTCTCTCCATCGAACTATATTACTTTTTAATATTCTCACCCTATCCCACACAACCTATTTTGTGATTACATGCAAGTGAATGCAATGCAGTGCAAATTATCAGGGTGAGTTATTTTAGGTCTAACTAGATTTGTTTGTTCCAATAATCTAGTTGACCTCGATCTACTAGTTTAACCTGTGTAATTGACCTCACTAACAGCCATTAATTGCGTGGCATTTGGTAAAATTGATATAAGAAGACAATTTGTGCACTGTGGTAGAGTATAATTCCATTATAGGTAAAATTTATTTTGATAAAGTCTCACAGTAATATTTACTGAGGACCACGTTTTGAGCACAATTCATAACTGCTCATAATCATATCAAGGCATTACTCACACAACTTTCCGACTTGGTTTATATAGTTCCATTATTTTCCCTCTCTTGATTTGATTGGTAGTAGTATTTTCCATACTTCCAGTGTGAGTGATGAGTCATTTCTGTTGCATTTGTTGATTGTAGATTATTCGATGAACAAAGATTCAGTAATCAGTCTCTTTTCACCTACTTACCTATATTGCTTCTTAGAATTTCAGTCCTCTCCCACCACTTTATTGTGTGGTTTTGTGTTAATGCATGCAGTGCAATCGCTGAGCTTTTTTTCTAAATTACTCATCTGCCTTCTCGGGTTCAGCCATTCTTACCTCAGCTAAATTCTTTTGTTCCGACAAGCTGACTACTACCGATTTACTAGTGTGACCTATGTAGTTGACCACACTCACAGTCATTGCAAAGTATTTTGTAAATTATGTTATTTTGTCTAATTGGATCCACCGACAGGGTCCTTTAACCTACAGAGCTTGTCCTGCCTGAGTGAGTCTGTAGGTTTGAATGCCACCCTAATTCCTGCTTTGTTGAGAATCCTGCGCAGGGTCTGACATGTCCGCTTTTTGTATGGTATAACAGTAGATGCCTCATATTCTCTCTTATTAATGTTATCATTATAAGTTTCATCATTATTTTTATTTTGCTTTTGGCCTTAATTGATCTTTCTAATGAATTTTATAGGATAGTTATTTGATACCAACGCTTCTTCTTCGATCTGTTTTATTTTATCATTTAGGTTTTTGTTGTACTAATTAGTGTTATTGCTCGGTTTGTTCGACAGACACTTAACTAAGCCTGCTCCTACAGACAACGACAGATGAGATGAATTAAAGTCTAAATTTCTATTAAAATGCATTGGCTTTTCACACTGTGTTATTTTACAATCTAACATCACAGCTAATTCTCCTTGTTCATTTTCCGATTCAAATGTGAATTTTATTCCCTCTACTAGTGAGTTTATATTCGTCAAGAAGCTAGAGATATGTTCTGTTTTTAACACTGTGAAAGTGTCATCCACATATCTCCACCATATTTTTGGAGTAGGATTAGGTGAATGTACTTAGATCAATATTTTTCCAGCTGTCCATAAAGATATCTGGTACGAGAGGAAATATTAGTGATCCCACTGCTATACCTTCTGTTTGTCTACATATTTTCCCTTGGAATTTAAAGATAGTAGACGTTAGGCATAACTGAATTCCTAAAATAATTTCCTCAGTGGACAGCTTCTTCCTATGAGTAATTTCAGGATCTGCAGTTAGTTATTTTTCAACTGCTTCTAAGGCCATAATGATTGGTATATTAGTATAAAGACCTGTTATATCAAAACTACTAATCAAGTCAAGCGATGAAAAATAATGATGGAATTATATAAACGAAGTTGCAAAGTTGTGTGAGTAATGCCTTGATATCATTATGAGCAGCAACAAATTGTGCTCGAAACGTGGTCATCAGTAAATATTACTGTATAACACTGTGTGAGACTTTACCAAAATAAATTTTATCCATGATGGTATTTGGTAAATTATTTTATTTTTCTTAATTGGTTCTATTGGGTCCTTAAGCCGATAAATTTTATCTCTGGGAGAGGTGGTTGGTTGGTTGGTTTAAATGCCACGCTAATTCCAACCTCATTTAAAATCCTACATAAGCCCTCTGACATGCATTCTTCGTACAGCAGTACTATCGAGGCTTTGAATTCTACATTACTTTTGTGATTTTCATCACTTTTATTGCTGATCTTAGCTTTTCTATGGTTCTTCATGTATTTCTGAATAAATTCTAGTGGGCAGTTAGCTAATTAACTTGTTATACTTCCTTTATTTGTTTGATTGCATTATTTAAATTTTCTCGCTTACTAGTAAGGCTCATGGCCCTGTAGTGTACATTGCCTTAATTTTTTCCCTTCATTCTTTCCTTTCACAATATATTTTTAAAAAGAACTTTTATTACTATTTTCACACTTTCTTGTTCATTCACTGTTATTGTACACAACCTTGCTACTTTTATATATCGAAGCTTGCTGTTTTCCCACCAACCTTCTAAGGGGGGGGGATAACGTGTAGTGTACACTGAACCTGCGAACTTTTGTTTGAACGGACTCACCTGACCTTTGGCACCACTTCCTCTTTCGATTCGTGAATCTCCTGTACGGTTTTGGTTCGCTCTCTCGTTGTGCTTTCATCCGGCACACTCTCCCAGCTTACCACCGTCTCGACTGCAGATAAGTGTATACCCTCTTATTCTTTATCAAATCTCATATCGCTTTTGTGTAAATATATCTCTGTTCAGTCACACTTGTCATCTGAAGTCTTATAACCTTGATTCAGTTCGTACATTAGGCACAGTACAACTAAGGTCATAAAGCGGTAAAGAAGTTTTTGTAAGAGTGGTTAATTTAGGCCTAAGTTAAGCCAAGTCTAACTCTTACAGCCCTATTATTTGGACATTTAACTAGACCTGTTTTACTGATTCTGGATGCGATGAATTAAAATCTAAGCACTTATTAGAGCCAGTATCTAACCATCCACCCTTCTTGTTTTCGTTTTATTCTACAGTCTAGTATGGTCAGCTCAGCTTGTTCTCTTTCTTAATTCATAAGTGAGTTAGAAAAGACAAAATGTGAAACTGTGTGACTAAAATTCATATGATCATGAGTGACAATCACTTATGCTGGAAACCTTGTCATCCACTTGTTAATACTGCATCATCATTGTATATTTAAAATGAACTTATCTAATACGGAATTACATTCTACCACCACAGTGACCGAGTTCTACACTTATATTAATGATTTTACAAATACTTGTCGCATACTGGCTATTGTAACACTGAACATTAGTTTTCGTTTGCTATATATTGTGGGGTTACACACATTTTTGTTCGCCTCGTGCCTTCCAAAATTTGATTTTGTTAGCAATACATCTTCTCAAGTTTTCACAAGTGCTTCCTAATACAGCATTGTTCATCTTTGACCGTGTACAGCGTTAGTATACCGTAGAACGTGAAAACGTGGAGGTATAGTGGTATTATAATCGGAATCATATTTATAAAGAGCTATAATCTCACCAGTTACATGCAGATAACAGCAGCTTGGACAAACATCTGGAAAAATTCCCATTTCAAGTGATCAGAACACATGAGTCAGGGAAGAGATCTCTCTTTTCTTAACTTTATTTAAGAGATCTACAGTTATTTAGGGTATTTATATATGCAACTTGACAAATATAGTGCTTATCATGGTTCATGCGACTTAGATTGCAGATAGTACTGGCCTTGTCTTCTTTTGCCGTCAGTTTGTTTAGTCAACATAAATGACAAGCATTTCTCTTCTATCCCCTTCAGTACTGCAATGTGTTTTAGCTTTTTAAACAATATTTGTACAGTTTCCTTCATGTGCTATGGGATTATTATTTCTAGTCTTTATGGGCTGATTTCTTGTATATCTGTTTGTTCTCATGACTACGACATCTAAGAAAGGAATTTCGGTATCTGATCCCCTTCTCTTTGAGAACTTGGTGTATTCAAATACATTGTTGATTAACTTGTGAATGAATCCTAAATCATTTCTTCTGATTATAGTAAATAAGTTATCTACTAAGCACATCCAGATTTTCGACCTGATTACTGGTGGGACTTTAGTTTCCAGGAATTAGTCGAGATATGAGTAATCTCATTGATGTTGCTTTTTTCCTGTTTGCTTACTTGGTCGCTGAACTTAAAATATGTTAATAATAATAATAACAATAGCTTTATTTGAAACAGTACTTTTGTTACAAATATGGAATTTTCAGCATGTAATACAGTATTGGATCTAACTTTCTCATTACAGGGGTAACAGTTAAATTAGGTGAAAATATTAATAACAATGTAACAGTTAAAAAAATAGAACTACTTACTTAGAGTTGAACAGTAAGTTCGTATTTCCCTGCCTCACACTTTTTACATTTCATAAAATGTGTATTTACTAAATAAGGTATTGTAGAGCTTTTTTACTTATTCATCCGAACATACAGCCTTCCATAGTTGCTTCTATTTCCCCTACCTGATGAAATGCAAGTGAAGAGAGTTATGTATCGAGAGAGAGGATCCTGAGAGCCTTACAAGGTAATATTTGCTAATTTCTTACAAGAGTCCATGTATCTGTCTAAAATAATATCGACGAGTTGGTTTAGCGACACCTGACTAGCCCTATTGACGGCTTTTAGTGCCCTTTGCAGTACACCAAAGTCTTTCTTAAGTAGCCCAGGGAAGATTTATCTGGCGCCGGGTTGGGGGAGGAGAGTTAAGAAGCATAGGCAGAATACAAGAATTAACAAACTATAACAGTAGAGGCGAGATGAAATCAGATAGTCTCAACTTCCTTCCTTACGTAGAATGTCAAACGATAGATCTTTCTGGAAGTTAACATGATGTGGGAAGACCAGGGAGGGTGACCAGAGAAAATACACAGTCCAATGTATTCATCATCCGACTTATTTTAAACTTCAGTGGCATCTATGATAGTGGAACCGTGGGAACTAACCAGTTCATGTAAGTTATATATTATATAAGACATACATATATTAATGAGGTCCACCCAACTAGATGTTTGTTGTCGCTTAACTTACCATTTTGTTATTTGTCGCATCCTCTGACGATCCTTAAACAATGTACATCCTCCTTTTGTATATATTACGTGTTAAACTTGTTTCTCAGTCTGTCCTTCACAGTCTTATTATAATTTCACCTCCTATCATGCCATATATTATTACTATTGTTTCCTTTAATTTCTAGAGGAACATACGGCTTCAGCCGTGTGTCTCCATTGCGTTCTGTTCTCTGCTAGAGTCTTCACCTGGCTCCAAGTCTGCCCACACGCTTTCATCTCCTCTTCACATGACCTCCTCCAAGTCACCCACTCTTGCACTGACGACCAACTCGCCGCCTCCCTTTCGGGTTCCACTCGAGCAATGGCTTGTCTAGTGATGTCACTTGATGGTGTCCTCAGAGTATGGCCAATCCATCTCCATTTCTTCCTGCCTATTTGTTTCACAATCGGTTCCTGCTGTGTTGGTTGGTTCGCTCATTGCCAGAGATCTCTGTTGTTGATCTTTTCTGGCCAGCCGTCTGATCTTGAGTATTGAGCGAAGACAGCTGTTAATGAAGGTCTGTAGTTTGTTTGAGATGCTGTTTATGACGCGCAGTGCAAGTCTCTGATCCGTATAGTAGCACTGACTTCACATTGGAGTTGAAAATCCAGATCTTACTTTTGATGCTGAGTAGGGCTGTTGATCTCCACACAGACTTGAGAGTAGTGAAAGCTTGTCTTGCTTTTCCGATTCTTGCTTTGATATCCTCGTCAGTTCCTTTTGCCTGTAGTTGAAACGATGCTTCCCAGGTAGGTAAAATAGGTTGTTTCATGCCATATATATATCATATTTCAGTTGCCCACTGAAACACCTGTGAGATCTTAATCACACCTTGTCAGTAGTATGTTGATTTACTTTGTTTTGTCTGAATCAAATTTACAGTATAATTTGTCACCTTAATAACCATTTACAACTTTGTCTGTGATGCTGATAATTAGCTCAGGAACAATATCATTTTCGTCCACATATATATTATGTTGTGTGGAATTGAAAAATACCTGATTTATGTTGATTATACTACTGAATTATGTCAAACTATTTTCATTTGACAACGACATCTTAAACTGATTAGAAATGCCCATTAAAATTTTTTCAAAAGAATGTTTACTGAACAAAGAATATCTGCCTTTCAATAACCTGCACTTCATCAGGTTCTACAGTTATATATACATACATAATAGTGAATGAATGAATTAGTGTTATTAACAACATTAACGCCGTTTAAATAACATCGAATCAATAATAATAATAACGGATTAGAGTTCGATAGCATCAACATAACAATGCACACTGAATATCAGACAGACAAATTAGGAAAAGTAATAGTAATACAGAATTCATGAATTTATAGTCTCCACTGAAGGCTGGCCAGGGTAGTAGTAGTGGCTAGCTTGACTTGCCTCGTTTGCACACAAAGCACTGGTTGTTTCACGCGAGTCTTGATAGCCTCTGCTGTTTGCAGCATCTGGTACCTCAATGTTTTTGGCAATTTATTTGGTGCCCGGTACATGATGGAGAAGGTTTCTTCAATGCTGATTCCGTGGCACGTTTAGAGAAGGTAGTCTTATATCGAACTGTTGATGGTTTTTACTACGATTTTATTGAGCCACACTGGTAGATGTTCCCGATCGAAAACGAAAAACCAAGTTCCTAGAGTTACGGTCAATGTAACTTGCTCCACCACAAATGCAGTTGCATTAGTAGACGCAATTGCAAGCGGCTAGTCTAGATACGTCATCTTTCAGTCGAGGAATCACCATCGATCCTGTAGAAAACATGACTTCTAGTCAACCAGCCTCTGTAAAATGTAAGATGATGTTGCGGGATTGGACTACTCCGACTCCTAGATTAGAAATAGGAAGTTAAGTGGTAGAGCACGTTGACCGCTTCACTTACTTGGGAAGTACCATCAGCCCCAGCGGGTTGATCTCCAACGAAATCTCAGCACGAATACAGAGGGCTAGATTCGCATACTCCAGCTTACGCCGTCTCTGGCGTAGACGTGATTCCAGCTATCAACCAAAGGGAGTGTGTACTGCTCAGCAGTCCGCTCCGGTTGTGAGACATGGCCATTGAGAGTGGAAGACATGAAAAGATTAGCTGTCTTTGATCATAGGTGTCTGCGTTCTATTTCCCGCGTGAAGTGGTATAATAAGGTGAGCAGTATAATAATAATAATAATAATATACTTTATTCCAAAAACAGTACTTGTGATACAGAATGGAATTTTCAGCATTAATCACAATATTGCATCTAATTTCCTCAAATTATAAATAAAATTAATCACACAGAAAATTTTTCTACATTTACAATAGGGTTAATATAAAAAAAATAAAAAATAAAAAACATGCAGCATATAAAATGGAAATAATAATAATGATAGCAGCTAAGGTAATGATAATAATACAAGTAAGAATTGCCGTGGGCTTGTTTCACACAGTATTGTCGATGTGGTATACAAATCCTTGTATGATTAAAAATATTGAATATAATGTTCTCTTTACATGATATGGTGAGGGGAAAAAGAAAGATTACAGCAGTCATAGAGATAAGTTGGTGTTTGCAGTTATGAAAGTGAAAACAAAGAATCAACAGGACCATAAATATAATAGAAATAATAAAAGTAAAACTTGAAGGTATATAAAGATGGATGGAGGAGATTGTTTATTTACTAGATGAAAAAAGGTTAGTCAATTCTTGCCTGACACTATTTTCATCACATAAAATACGTGCCAAGTATGGCATCATAGAATTTTTATGCTTAGACGTGCGAGCATACAGTTTTCTGAAGTTACTTCTTGTTCTACCTGAGTAGAACAAGGTGAAAGCTGAGGGTGAAGTGGATGCTCCAAGTCAGACAAAATCCCCTTAGCAAATTTACTGCACGAAGTCAAATGCCTATCGACAACCACGTTAACTATATAGTCCACTGGGACACCGCTCATCCTACTGACAGTCTTCAGCATTCTACGAATTGTGACAAAGTCCTTTTTAAGCAAACCAGGAAAGAATAAGGGTGAACAATAAAGAAGAATAGGTAGGATGCAAGAGTTTATGAAATGTAAGAGAAGGGGTTGAGTTATACGCGAGTGCCTTAACTTCTTAATGTAAAATGTCAGGCGGAATATTTTACTTGAGATCGCTAAGACATGGGAAGACCAGGGGAGATCAAAAGAGAGAATAAGTCCAAGATACTTAATTTCTGATTTAATTCCTATATCATTGTCATCAATCTTACAACTGTCATGAGAATCAACGCCTTCTTTTAATTGTCGTTTACATCTTAAGGTGAAATTAACAGTTTGACATTTAGAAGGATTCAGTTTAAGAGCTTCGTATATTCCAGAATCATTTATAAATACTAAATCAAGTGAAGTATCTTGTCGAGTTGGGAAGTTAACAACATTTTCATGACCCAGCAATGTAATAAAACTGTGGTCACTGGCTTTGAAGTCACCAGTCACTACAGACAAGGAGTTACCAAACGAAGCAGCAGCAAAAATAGTGAATTCGTCAGCAAAGATCGATAGTTCTGAGGGACTGCAAGAAGGTGTGACATAGATATTTGTGACAAAAATGAAGTTATACTTAGATAAGTGTTTAGGTCGACATTTAATAGTTATATAATCAATATTGTCATTTGAGAATTTGAAGCAGACGTTGTTGGCAGTAGACCACTGAGAATAAATAAAAGTGGCAACATCACCACTTCTCTTCTTCTTTGAGCTGCATCGATCTTGCCTGTATATTGTGAAACCACTTAAGGAGACTAAATTATTGTCATATGAATCTTGAAGAGTAACTACACCAGTATTACAATATACATTTGAGTATAATAGAGAATGCAAGCAATTAATCTTGTTCGGTAGAGATCTGCGATTTGTGCTCATAATCGCAGGAACAGTCATTAAATGCATTGGAGTACGCTTTAAAGCTCGCTGCCATCCACCATGAGGCTTTTTCTTAAGTTTGTTAGAAACTAGTAAATCAGCCGGTTGGAAACGTTTTAAATAACCGCGAGAGTAGACAATACGATTAGGACACATAATTGAATGATTCAAACAAAATAAATCCGAGGAAATAGATGCAATATATAGGATGGAAATTTTGGTAACCCAAGATTTAAGCAGGCCGCCGTTGAGAGATGTATTGAGGTTAGGCGTCGAGTGCTAGGTAAGGAGGGGAAGTCAGTCGACGAGACTGTGAAATTACGTCGACTGAGATGATTAGGACATGTATTACGTATGCCTAGTTATCGCCTTCCTCGACTGACGGGCAATGTCAGCTGACATAGGGTCAGGCTGGAAAACTGCCACTGATGGTCAAACAAAAAACATGGTTTCATCAGTCATTGAAATCCACAACAGTTAATTTAAGGCACGTAGGAAGGAGTAGACTTCCTGGTTGGGGCCCCCGGGACGGTATTTACCAATGAAGGCTGGAGCCAATTGGTGATATGGCTCAAAATCGTCGTTCTCAATGGAGCAGACGCATCCACTCCATGTGACTTATAATTTCCAATAAAACTATATTGTTCTAGGATATTACAATTCTTTTCGCCTCATATCTCTGCTTACTGTCTCTATTTTGCGTTTCTTTTTAATTTCTTCTCTGGCTTTGTGTGCTGAGTGAAGTGTGGTGACTTGAACTGCTGAACATCAGTGGAAAGTTGTATGTTGAAATCAGTCAGTCAGTCAGTCATTGTGATCTTAACAAATCGATATTATTGAGACAAAAATCACCAACACTGTTAATGTCGATTATTCTAAAATATTCTTTGTATATAAATATAATTGCATACAATTGTACAGCCGGAAGAGGAAATTATCGTAAACAATATTCTTTGCTCAGTTTTTCTTTCTAATCAATTTCCAATGCGTTTAAGCCATTTTGATGTGCTTGGTGAGATCATACATACGATTTACCAATAAGAACACAGTTCATTTAATCAGGTTTAGATGTGTACAAACCAGGTTCAGATTTAATGTTTTGAAAAATTCTACATGGGTGGGTGGGTTGGAAGTGCTTCCTAAGATTTCTAACTGATATATGAGTGATATTCAACTACTGATTGAATAGCAAATTCTTTTACTTCAAAATACACACATGTTAGGATATATCGGAACGATACGGTTTCAACAGAATTCATGTAAAAATTAGCTTTGTAATATTAGAAACTTACTTTGTTCGAACAGTGTATGTGTGTACTGTATGTACTATCCCCAATGATTTTCCTGATTGCGGTAGACCGGATAATGCGATAGACAGGGCGGGCAACAAGGAAACAGGCATAAAATGGACCCACACAAGAAACTTGGAGGATCTGGACTTCGCCAATGATGTATACATATATATATATATATGATTTCTCACAAACTCGAAGATATGTAAGTGAAAAGCAATAAGTTGTCAGAAGAAGCATCAAGGATAGGACTTCAGACGAACACAAAGAAAACATAGGTGATTAAGATTCTTGGCCAACAACAACAGATGACAATCAGCATAAATAGGTAGGAATCTAGAAGAAGCGACCTCCTTTACCTACCTGCCTACCTGAGAATCATCGTTTCAACTACAGGCGGATGGAAGTGATGAGGATATCAAAGCAGCGAGGATCGGGAAAGCAAGGCAGGCTTTCATTCCTCTCAAGTTTATGTGAAGGAGACCAACAGCACTATTCATCATGACAAATAAGATCTAGATTTTCAATTCCAATGTGAAGTCAGCGCTGCTTACTATACGGATCAGACACTTGGCGCGTCAAAAAGGGCACTTCGGACAAACTACAAACCTTCATCAACAGCTGTCTTCGTTCAGTACTTCGCTCAAGATCGGATGGACAGCCAGAAAAGATCAGCAACAGGGTATGATCTCTGGTAATGAGCGAACCATCCCAGCAGGAACCGATTGGGCAACAAATATGCAGGAATAAATGGAGGTGGACTGGAGGCCGTACTCTGAGAAAACAAACCACCATCGAGTGACATCACGCACCAGGCCGTCACTCGAGTGAAACCTGAATGGGAAGTGGCTAGTTAGTTGGTCATCAGTGAGAGGAAGACATGGAGGAGGAGATGAAAGAATGTTGGCATACGTGTAGTCAGGTGAAAACGTTGGTAGTGGACCAAACGCAATGGATACGTGCGTGGCTGAAGCCCTATGTTCTTCTAGGAACTAAAGGAAATAATGATAATAAATGTATAAGTCATTGGATCACTTCGCTTGACACTCTTCAGGGACATTTTGAGCAAACACTAAACAGCCCCTTCGTATTCGCAAATAAGTGAGAGAGAAAAAAAAGGGAAGACAGACTTCTATGAATGCCATTTGTTTTGTGCAGTAATCGGAGATTTCAAGCCACATGATTTTATATCCGTGTAAAGAAAAAATTGTCGTTGAATACAATTCACTGTATAAAAATAAATCAAAGGATGAGAAAAAAATTCAATCACCGCTTTAGACATAATCGCATGACAACAACAAAACAAAGTTCACAAGTTACAAATTTAGGAAAGTGAATTACGCGATAAGAAATAACCGGAGAATATTGAATGAATGAATGAATGAAATACACTTTCACATTGAAGCAAAGCTATTATCCTATGCAAAACAGGCTTTCTCTGGCTTCTTAAACGTTTGACAGATGCTTTAAAACTGAAGGATATAACACTTTACCAGCATCTAAACCCCAGACAAAATCCAAATGGTTATAATGAGGAAGATAATGTACGCCGGAAACAGTATAGTTTATCTGCTTAGCAAGTTTGCGAACATCTTTAGGAGAGGCAAGCCAATCATGACCACCGTAGTAAATTACAATAGGCACTTTCAGTTTAGAAATATCATACAATGGTGGATCAGGTTGACCGTATATTTCTACATTTTTCTCATCTCCGTAGTCGTACTTCTGAAAACGATCAGACATTATAGCCTGTAAGAGTAAGTGAAAAAGAAAATTAATATGAAAAATAATTAAAAGAAGCCAAAATAAGTTAAATATTATTATTATTATCAAGTAGTGGTTTGTAGGGAATATGTTTGATTGGTTGGAGGATTTCATAGTGAGCTGACATCAGTTAGAGAACCATTGGAAAACCTGTGAGGGAGTACTGGACAGTCATTTCGTCAGCCTAGTTTGGGACACTTTGGCAGTATGCACACACCGGAGTTCTAACCCAGTACCTTCTGGTTAATTCACTGTGAACCGATCCAATGGATAATGAAATCTCACTTCTACCAATTCACGACAAAGCGCGACCACTTCGGAATGTCTTCGATGAGGAGCTATCCTAAGCTTTGACCTGCTGTACCCATTGGATCCAGTCGAAGTGGCTTAAGGGTCTGCTAGATAGCCTTGTAACCAGAAGATCTTAGGTTCAAACCCCGGTGAATGCCTACGGTGAAGAGACCCAAGCTGGGAGGAAACATCTGTCCAGTACTCCTAGCTGGTTTTCCAATGGTTCTCTAACTGATGTCAGCTCATGATGAAACCCTCCAACCAGTGAAATATTATTATAACATTTGCTATGCATGTAAATAAGTAAATTACTGGTGTGATATGTGCTACTGACAAGCTTTATCAGTAGTATACATACATGAAGACATGTTCATCGGCATAAAAACACTAAGTGACAGGGAGATAGATTTAATGTCAGAGAAAGTAAATGCTACAGCGTTTTGGAGATACATGGAAGACGTAACAGGATCACAAAGAAACGCAATGTGAAAGAAGGCCAGAAGTAGCACAACACGGAAGATCTGTGCACAAATGGTGCTTTGAAGATAAGGTGTACATAATTTCGTTATACAGAGATACGAAATCCCTTGTCTTCTACAGTTACATTGGTACTAATTTCAAAACAATCAATATTGAATACTGTAGTCGACCAGATGCTTTACTTTTCTGACGATTCATGCATAATGTAAAATCTCTAATTTGTACTTCCATGTAATAAAATCAACCCGAAAATTTCATTGAATGCAGTATAGCCACTCAGAAAATAACACCACACTGAGAGGGCAGTGTTTGTGCAGAAACAGCGATATTTTGAAGCTTCTTCCATTCACTGGCTTAGTAGAACAAAGTCATATGCTGACATTTCATATTGAATTTAAACGGCCTGAAGATTTGAGAAAAATACAAGACCTCCAGGGAAAAGAATGTCTCACTGTAATTGAGTGATAGGGTGAGCTTAAGATCTAACCATGTTATAGCTTTCGAAAATGATGATAAAACTAATTAATCTATGGTTACAGGATTTCATCATGAACTGACATTGGTTAGAGAACCATTGGAAAACCTGGAAGTACTGGACAGCTGTTTCGTCCTAGTTTGGGACTCTTAGGCAGTACGCACCCACCAGGGTTCTATATTTGCAAGAGTTAAGCATGTGACACATGTCTCCCAGTTGCTTAAATATCAGTCATATGATCAAAGCTGTGTGAAGTAGTTTGAAAGTTACAGATGAATAGTAGAATTCATAATTATTGTAGGAAGGCTTTAATGATTTCTGAATTGTATTTAATAATAGCGACAATAATGCATCAAAAGTAACCCTTCTTGTGAAGATAAGATGATCAGGCGAGACAAGAGAAATTTTAAATACGTACAAATTATAAGTGAAACTGACTTCTCACGGCTTCGCACACTAGACTTGCATGTACGCATAATGTACACAAAAACTTAAGTAAATTAAGTGACTGTTCAACAGTAATAGATATTTCAAGAGTTGATTTCTACGCATTTGATTTGTTTCCCAACTTTGACCAATGAAAATCAGCACCAGAGTACTGGACAGCTGTTTCGTCAGTCTAGTTTGGGAGTCATCGGTAGTACATACCCACCGGGCTTGCAACCCGGGATCTTCCTGTTACGAGGCGAGCGATCTCGTAGACCATTCAGCCACTAGGACGCGATCCAATGGCCCATGAATTCTAACTTCTACCAATTCGTGTTTTCAGCACGACCACCAGCGTGCTACCGATGATTCCTAAACTAGGATGAAACAGCTGTTCAGTACTTCCAACTGGTTTTCAATGGTCCTACAACCGAGACCCATGCGTGGTTAAACTTAAAAACCAAATCAAATCTTGGAAAATTAATCTGATGCTTGCTGGTGACTGGATACAGAAACGAATTTCCTGAAATTCTAGTGAGAAGACGTGACCAGTGGGGTCCATTCTGTCGGGAGTGAGGACAAATGCTCGACAAGGATGACATTGGGTAGTGGTGGTCATGTTAAAATCACGAATTGGTACAAGTTAGAATTCATGGGCAGGCAACAGTAAAGTATAGACACGCAAGTCGGATAACCTTGAGACAACCAGTCAGATCCTTCCAGGTTAAAAGTGGTATTTAATTTATAAGAAAGTGTATTTATAACATAAATGTGTAAAACAAAATGGATTATACATGGTATATATCTCTGCTATTCTGCAGAAAGAGGTCCCAGTTTCTCATAGAAGTGGTTATGAACATATCAAACCAATGTTGATACAAAAATCATTTATTCTTCTAATGCGTTCTTTCAGATAGGACCGGAATCCTTCAATATAATTTGTATGGGTTTCATATATAGGATCCACCAATTCAGAAGAATGATTGACTGTATGATGAATATAGACTAGTGGTCATAAGTGCGAATAACCTCTCCACTCATTTGTGTGACTGGTAGTACGTGGGAGGACCACTCGTTGTATAATTATAATTAAAACGTCGGCATTTCTCTGTGGGATGCGTTCTACAAACCCTTTTCGAAGATTTGCGTCGTACATCCCCAACACCTGAACATGATTTGTTCTTCTTCCATCGCGATTCAGTTTTCGTCTAATAAGTACTGTTTCATCAATATGAATGACGCCACCAATTCGCAATAATGTACGCCTTACCAACTCTTACAGACTTTCTAATATAACAGTGGTTGCATCTGGATGCATAACCACCAATAGAGTCAAAGATTATGAAGAAAAGCATCCAATTATAGTGCCGATAGATCTGATTGGTCGGTTCAAGGTCATCTGGGCTTTCGCCCAACTCTTGACCATGGGCGATTGAGTCGGGTGGGACATAATAGCTGAATGGTCTACGAGCTTGCCTTGTAATCAGAAGGTCTTGGGTTCGAAAGCCGGTGAGTGAATATTGCCGATGAGTCCCAAACCGGAACGAAACAGCTGTCCATTACTCTGGTGCTGCTTTTCAGTGGTTCTCTAACTGATAAAATAGTCCGTGATCAAACTTGAAAGTAACAGATAACTAAAGTTAATGGTCGTAGAATTTGTGAGAGATACAGGACAAGTGATGAATCATTCACCACTTCATGTATTCTCCGTTGATTCGATAAATAAAACAAAATCTATTTTTCTTCACCCTGTCCTATATTAGATATTAAGATTCTCAACTTAACCTATTCTACTAAATGGTTGTGCGTAACTGTATTTACTGCTAATATGTGTGTAAAACTTGAGCAGTTTGGTAGTATTTCCATATTAGTTTGTTTATTAGATATATCACACAGTGATGAAACAGTATCATTTACTGAATGACAAGGTTGCGAACAAAATTTACAGTTCATAATCATTTCATCAATTATAATCACACGACTTCGAAACTTGAGTTTTATAGTTTGCTTTGTTCTCTCCTATTTGTCGTCGTTAGGGTAGTAGAATTTTCCAGATATCTGGGACAGGTGTTGAATCATTCCTGTTACACGTATTTGCAGTTGATTCGATAAACAAAGCTTCTGTTATCAATCTCTTCCTATACCCTGTGACATTAGATTTTAAACTTTCATCTTATCCCATCCTATCATATACTTGTGTGTAACTGCATGCATTCTATTGATAATAGAAGCTTCGTTTATCGAATCAACTGCAAACACGTGTAACAGGAATGATTCAACACCTGTCCCAGATATCTGGAAAATTCTACTACCCTAACGACGACAAATAGGAGAGAACAAAGCAAACTATAAAACTCAAGTTTCGAAGTCGTGTGATTATAATTGATGAAATGATTATGAACTGTAAATTTTGTTCGCAACCTTGTCATTCAGTAAATGATACTGTTTCATCACTGTGTGATATATCTAATAAACAAACTAATATGGAATTGCATTTACTGCTACAACTGAGAGTTTTTTCTACCTTATCAGGGTTTACCAGTCTGGATTTTGTTGAATCTTTATGAGCCGCTAACCTAATTGACAAGAGACTACTACTCAGATCCCATGTGTTCCACTTCACAGTCATTGCCGGGTATTTCATAAACTAAGTTATTTTATCGAAATGACATCACAGAGCTGTTAAACGGAAATAAAAGCTTACTTGTAATGACAAAATATTACTACAAAGATATTTTTTCTGAATACATCTGTCGGTATCTCTTCTTTCTTTACTTCTTGAAAAAAAATTGGAATAACATTCATTTGTTACTTGTTTAAAAACGAAATGTAAAGCATGACAAAGTATCTGCAGAGATCTAACCATAGAATCTACATACAGTATTGAATTAATAGAGTTTCGATACCTATTAGAGTTACTGATTTAAGTTTAATGTCACATAAACTCAATGGCTTCCAGGCGAAAATCAACAAACTGTGTGAAGAAGGTGGTAGCAAAGACAAGATTGCAAATGAACATAGAGAAGACGGAGGCAATGAAGATAACCAACCAACAGCGATAACAACAACCAATCACCATAAACGGGAGAGATTTGACAGAGGTTACCTCTTTCACTTATCTGCCTAGGAAGCATCGTTTCAACTACAGGCCAGTGGACCGGATAAAGATTTCAAAGCCAGGCAGCATCGGAAAGCCAAGATACACCTTCATCAACCTAAAACCAGTTTGGAAATCTTTTGCACTCCACCTCAACATAAAGAAAAAAGATCGAATTTTTAACTCGAACTCTATATAGGTCAGAAACTTACACTGCGTGTCACGAAAAGCATTTATCAACAGCTGCCCGCCTCACACACTCCATGCTGCAGATCAAATGGCCTACCGGCCAGAAAGAATTAGCAACAAGAAACTCTGGCTGGAAAAACACCAACCAAGAGCCGATTGATTAATAAATATGTAGGAAAAAATGGAGATGGACTCGACACACACTGAGTAGGCCGTCGAATGACATCGTGCGCAAAGCAGGTCATTGCTCGAGTGGAACCCGGATGGGAAAGGACAATTGAGTCGTCCGAGGACGACATGGAGGAAATCGTATGGCGTGGATGAGATGAAAGATTATGGGCAATTCTGGGCCCAGTTGAAGAGGACAGCTGAAATTGGACAAAGTGTAGATGTAATGTTGAAGCCCTATGTTCCACTTGTAACCCAAGGGAATAATAATAATTAGGGTTACTGAAAAAATATATCACATATTGTAAACGACAGTATGCTCTAAACGCAAGCAATGCAAACGGCAACAAAAATGACGAAATCAGTGGGGTGGGGGTGAAACGGGCATTGCAGTTAACTTAAAAATATGTTCACATATCAAGAAATTGTCAAAAGTCAAAACTTGCTCAACTTACTTGACAATAATGAACCATATTTTGAACTGATGTCCCAGCTGGAGTATGCGCAACATAAATTGGCAGTCTTGTCTATGTTTCAAATAAGTTAAAGAAAAATAATGAAAATAACTAAGAAGCGCAATAAAGAAATTTGGAAGTCTCAATCGCCGTTTCTGAAATGCATATGGTCTCCCAAAAGTGCACGAAAAGAACGTACCTCTGCGTCCAATCTTGCACATGACAAATTCCCCATATGATGCTACTGCCAAATGGCTCACAGAAATCCTTCTACCTATCAGAAACAATCACTATCAGTATGGTGTTTCAGATTCATTTCACTTCATCGATTCAATAAGTGATACTAATGTATCCGGGGAGAAAATTATCTCTCTGGATGTTACATCCCTTCCCACGAATGTTCCTCTCACTGAAACTATTTGCTTTATATGCAAATTCATCAAGAATAATCAAGAATCTGGACGTGGGTGTTCCGATCCACTACTATTGAAATGCATTTTCAATGTCCAGTTCAAGTTCAACAACACGCTTTATAGACAAAGAGATGGAGTAGCAATGGAGTGGCGATTGGGCCCTTTACTTGCAGACTGCTTCTTGGTAAGTCTAGATAATAGTATGTTACGACCCACTATCGTTAGTTTTCAGATGTACCAAAGATACATGGATGATACTTTTATCATGTATGATGAGCATACTAACATCGAGATGATAACTAAGAAGTTCAACAACTACCATCATGCTATCCAGATCACGTCGGAATCAGAGATGAACTCGGAATTCCATTTTTGGATGTTTTTCTAAAAAGAAGATCTGACGGTTCTCTTCAAAGACAGATCTACAGGAAACCAACATGTAATAGTCACTACATGAATTTTTACATCTGGGTCTTCAAGAATAAGAAGGATATGCACCAGTGATACAATTGATGGTGAACTGTAGTGACTCAGACAAGTTCTGATGGAAAGTGGATATCCTTCATGATTTACCGAGAGAAAACATGCAATTAAAACAAAAGCGCAAAAGAACCCAAACGGTCCCGAAGAGACCGCCGTTTATGAATGTTGAAACTAAAGGTGATAGCGCAGCCGAGATTCTGAAAAACCCCTTATCCAAATTACTTAGAAAGGCCTTCTTTTCGTCTGATCTACGGATCAAACTTTACAGACGATAAATGATCATTGGATGTGTGAAGGACAAATTGCCACTTAGGGCCACTTCCGTGCGTGTTTATGAATCCACCTGCTGATGTGGAGCAAGTTATATTTGCCCCACAAAGTGCACACTTTCCAGACACATCTCTGAATATTATCCGTTATGGTTAGTAAAAAGACAATGCAAGATAGTTACTAGCTCAATTCTTGAGCACTTGGTGAACTCAAGCCACGTAGCTCCACCAGAGTCGTCTTCCAAGATTATCCAAAAGATGAGGCCAAGTGGCACAAAGAATGTCAGGTTTCGGCATTTGTGTATGGCGGAGGCGTTGTCACTTTGTCAATACAGTCTCAAACTCTGTATACAGAAAAGGTTTGTCCAATCTCTTATTCTACCATGGTCTTAATCTCTTCACTAGTCGTTCTCTGTAAAAAAAACTTTTATTTTTTAATTCTTAATTTTACTTTTAGTTTGCTTTTACTTTAATAAATGATTCACTATTATCACTCTCATATGTTCCTTTTGTAGTTTTTCACACTCTCTTCACACCTGTTAAATCAAAACTCAACTACCTTTATTCTCACTAAATAACAATTTTAAGCTGATCAAATATCTAACGCTTTCTTCCTTCGTGCCATTGAGTACTATGTAATTTTCAAGTATCGGTTTTTGTAGGGATTTTGTTTGATTGGTTGGAGGATTTCATCAGGAGCAGAGATCAGTTAGGGAACCATTGGAAAATCAGCTGGGAGTACTGCCAGACAGCTGTTTTGTCTGCCTAGTTTGGAACTCTTCAGCAGTAGCACCCATTATTAAAGGATGTCACTGCCTGAATAGGGCCAGTCGCTAGTGAGCACCAGGTTAATTTTCAGGTACTGGCTTTTGTAGGGATTTTGTTTGATTTACGACTGTAATCTTTACTTTTGAAGTCACTTCTGAGTAATTAGATCAATTATGTCACCCTTCCGCCTATTACTCACTAATGGACTACTATACGTTATTGGTAAATATAAATACAACTGTACAACCTCTGAAGATGATTTCGTCGATAAATAAAATTTTCTTCGCTGAGTTGTCTTTTATTTTTTCTTCTTCATGACTCATTGAGCGTTTTCACTGATTTCTGAAATTCTACAGCAACAGTTTTCTTTTGACTTGAACAGATTTTCATCAACAAAAAAAACTTTAGTACTTGATAGGCACAACACAGACTACAATTTCTTTTATTTCTAATGTTACACTGAAACTAATAAAAACCACATAGTACCCATTTTAAACAGACCCCTTAAAGATGGCCTATTTCACAAACACTGGCACACATAACAAATATTTTGTTAATGCACGTAGAATTACTAGAATCGAGGAAATCATAAAAATTGAGTTTATCATAAACTAGTGTAACCAGTTCAGAAACACGTGAATTATTGTTGTTTGGTACCTTCGCCATTTAAACAGTACTGTTCATGAATATCTTGACGTTTTCATGTTGCGAATTTTCCAGGATAATTTAAGCGCCAAATCTGAGTGAATCATCACAAAATAATTTCAAAAATATACTCAGTGTCAGTTGGTTGATGGTGACTAGCAGTGCAATCCACAATTCGCATTTCGTCCTATTTGGGGCTCGTCAACTGGATGTACTTGCATTTCCCAGTGAGTGATGGTGTTCCCACCGACGGTACATCCAGATAACGAGTCCCAAATAGGACGGAATGCACATCCTGGATTCCACTTCAGGTTACATGACCAGACATCGTCGAAGCATCTGCACAAGGAGCCGACAGATATCAATCTGAGACAGAGCACTTCAGTCTAATCAATCGACAGGGAAATCTAAATTGTATTAAATATTCTCAGTGTGTTTAGAAAAAATACAAACAAGATCTTTCTGAAAGTTTCATTGTGCGTAAGCCACAGGTTTTCTTAATTTCAGCAGAATTACTCTAATCCTATTCAACGTCAAAATATATAGTAGTTTTAAAAACAGTAGATAAAATAAACGTGTGTAAAGGTCAATTGTGTAGGTCAACATTCACACAGAGAGCGCACATTAATTCAATGTACTGAATCGGTATATATCTTTATATATTTATTATTTACGTGTGTTGTGATGTTTTTATTCGAAACACGGTAATTCATAAATAAAAAAAGTTTTGTGATCATTCATTGTTCAAAGGCTAAAACTTGAAAGGTCGCTTTTATCAGATTTTGGTTCAACTAGAGTCTATCAAATAAAAGTGATAAGTTTGATCCTTTCACCAACACAAGACTTGCTAGATAGGAGATAACGGTAGACAAAAGAAACTAGAAAATGGGCCTTTGAAGGATGTTATTAATGAACTCGAATTTTATTGTCGGTAGATGGATGATACTTTTTTGATTATGAAGAACGAAAAGGAAGCAAATAACATCCTGGATAAATTTAATGAGGTACTTCCTGCAATAAATTTTACTATTGAGAAAGAAAAAGACTCTAGTATTTCATTTTTAGACGTCCTTATGACCAGAAAAGAGGACGGTACAATAAGAAGTGTTTATAGAAAACCTACATCAACGGGCCAGTACACACATTTTCTCAGCTTTGTGCCCTTGAAATACAAACGCAATCTAATAAAGTGCTTAGTCCACAGAGCAAGAGGAATTTGCTTGGATGAATGTTTTGACGAGGAACTTAACAATATTAAACTGGTTGCTAAGTGAGAATGGTTATCCTGAAAAGTTTAT
>OX235272.1:108061736-108167297 GCA_944472155.2 Trichobilharzia szidati
GCACCAAAAAAAAGACTAGACACATTACACTAGTTACTGACTAGTGTCCAATCGAAGTATTTCTTTGCTCTACTTTTATCTTCTCTTTAATGGGGTGTTGCATCTTGAAGCAGACTTTAGTGGAAAGTTCTGCGTTGAAATGAGTCAGTCATTCATAAAATTTTTTTTTATTGATGTGTATATTTAGTTAGGGTATAAACAACAGTAAGATTGATTGGGCGTTTTGTCGACTGCAGTCTGTAGTCTATTTTTTCTTCTTCTCATCGATGTTTTCTTTATCTATTTGGATATTTTCTTTGATGTCATGTATACATTATTAAAAAGTAAAAGTAAGACTAGACTGTGTTAATCTTATAGATGACAGCTGCCTGCTACAGCTTACTTGAAACACATTATTTCAAGTATTGGTTTTGTATGGGGATTTTGTTTGATTGGTTGGAGGATTTCATCATGAGCTGACATCAATTAGAGAACCACTGGAAAACCAACTGGGAATACTGGACAGCTAGCTGTTTCGTCAGCCTAGTTTAGGACTCTTCAGCGATACGCACTCACCGGAGGAGATATTGCAAAGTGGTCGCGCTATGTCATGAATTGGCAGAAGTTAGAGTTCCTGGGCCATTGGATCGGGTACCGGTGGCTTAATGGTCTATGCTCCTGCTAGACTTGTAACCAGAAGGTCCTGGGTTCGAACCCGTCACTGTGGGTGCGTTCTACTGAAGAGTCCCAAACTGGGCTGACAAAACAGCAGTTCAGTACTCCCGGCTGGTTTTCCAATGGTTCTCTAACCGATGTCAGTTTATGATGAAATCCTCCAATTCGTTAAAATTTCAACCAATTCAACCTGAACAATCTGATCTTTTAAAATTTGCCTTTCTTTATAGGGTTGTCAAGTTGCCTTGGCCTGTTTCAATGAACATCCATATCTGCAATCCCGTGTCAACTTATTTATTGCTCTTGCTCCAGCTGTTTATCTTGGCTCTATACAAAGTCCTATACGTTTTATAGCACCGTTTATAAAAGCTGTAGAACCAGTTGTTGAATGGTTTGGAAATGGTGAATTTTTACCATCAAGTAAAATTATCCAATTTTTTGGCACATTTTTATGCAAATCAAATCATATACCTTTTGTTTGTAGTAATATCATTTATTTGATCGTGGGATACAATGTAAGAAATACAAATGAGGTAAGTCGCTATAAAGATATTTAGCATTCGTCATTTCAACTGTTTTTTTTGATCACTATAATAAATTCTAAATATTAACTTTTGAGTTTTATGTGAATATCAGTTTTGAAAGTTGTGAAGGATTTTGAGGATTGTCAATCTTTTTGACTGTGAAATAATTATGCACCTGCGGTGACAGTTATATTGGGCGTACTACTACTAGACAGCTTAGCCAATGTGTCACTATTGAACATCTCCCATTGTGGTGGTTTGGCGAAGGACAGACAAAAACAATCCGTAGCTCAATTTTGTCACATTCAGTTGATAGTGGTCAAAGTAATTCATCGTATCCCACCGAATCTTTCCAATAGACTTCGAATTCCTCTACTGCACGCGGCTGAGGCAGGCTATCGACATTCCAACTATTACATCTAAACTATGCATTCAAAAGAAGTTCGTACACAGCCATTATCCCTCCTTTGTTGGCCTATTAACACATAACCGACTGATGACTTCTATACCACACCTCGCTTATATTTTAAACCCCTCTCTTATCATCCCTTAATCTTATCTCATCTTCATTATAAACGTGTTTCATTTACTTCCCTTACAATCTAGCATTACTTAATCGGTTCATTTGTTTTTCTTAGCCTTTATCGACTACTACGCCTTCCTGAACATTTGTTTGTTGAATCATGCTGTTTTTCGTTAATCGTGTTATCATAGATCGCCTCACTTTTCCATCCTTATTATTGGTAAACCATTATTATTATTATAATCATTACTACTATTATGACTAATTGCACAATTTCTATGCACAATCTTATTCTCCTATAGACAAAACACCATGATTGGTTTATATTTGAATTTTTATTTGTAAACTTATGTATATTAGAGTTAAGCCTGATGAGATCTAATTGAAAACAATATTCAAGTGTTGGTTTGTAGGGATTTGATTGGTTACAGGATTTCATCATGAGGTAACATTAGTTAGAGAACCATTGGAAAACCTGGGAATACTGGACAGCTGTTTCGTCGGTAGAGTTTTTGACTCTTTATCAGTACGCACCCACCGGGATTCGAACCCAGGACCTTCTGGTTACAAGGCGAGCTCGTATACCATTAAGCCACTGGGACCCGATTCAATGGCCAGACCATGATTTCTAACTTGTGCCAATTCACGACATAGCGCTCCCTCTAGCCAATGTCTTCGGCAAGTATTTGTCCTCACACCCGACCTTCTGCACCCTACTGGTCACGATTTCTCACTTGAACCCCAGGTAACTACCTACCTGAATAGGGTAAGTTAAGTTAAGGCTGATGAGATTTAATTGAAAACAATATTGTTCGCTAAGATATGTTGTTCTGCATAATTATAAGTTGTTCTTGAAACACGTCAGTCTATTGCCTGTGTACTCAAAATTGGTTAGTAGTAGTAGTAGTAGAAACGAAAGCTTATTTTGTCATATGTCTTACACATCATCAAGCGACTGTGACTGCAACTCAGCGTGTTTTCATTTTAACTGAGAACCAAAATTTGTTACACGTTTTCAACTCCATTTCCATATCTTTTGACCAGTTCGTGTCTACCAGTGACTACTTTGAAATTGGGAAAGAAAATTTGTAGCTCAAAGGCGTATTTACTGCTGCTAGATAAATTTACTTGCGGAGCTTTCACTGTCTTTCTCGACAGCATGTTTAGTATTAACTTTAAAGTTGAGTTTTGTAATTGATAGTTTTCACTTGTGCATACATTGGGTGTAATAGTACTCTCCTAATGTAAGCCTCATTACTCTCTAGTCAGAGTATGTTTTGGGACGATGTGTGCAGGATAAAATACTGCATGTACTCATTATTATTTCGCATTTCCCTATAGATCTAATTACGTTGGACTTTGTAAGCGGTTTATCCGTAAATGCTTTGCTTGACATTATCTGGTTTAGTCCTTGAAAGATGAATACAGCACAACAGAGAAGGAGAGAGTCATCTGTTTAAAAACATCTTTTGGGATCACATCGTTCAGCTTCCTCTCTTAGACTCATGTGAAAAATGGGCTAAATCCATTCTGTCTAACTCACACCACCCTCTTCATTCACAACTCTCCCCTTGTATCTCATCAGGCAGAACCAGAAGCCTATATAGAAAACTATATGCTCGCACTAGCAAGTACAAAAAGTCAACCATATCCTACTTAGCTCGTGTTCTGTGCGATAAAGAAAGCATTAGACGTGATACCTATAACTTATTAAATAGTCAGTAGAACAACTGGACCTCGTCTTTCCAACTCATATCATTTATAGGTACAACGTTTTCTTTCTTTCTTTTCCTTTTCTCTCTCTCTTTTTTCTGTTATGTGCTGCTTTGTTTCCTTCTTCCTTACAAACTCTATTTAAAACATTCTTCTTCGTTCTTTCACACTCTGTATATCTCGATCTTTTTGTTACCGCTTACGCCAGTAAATATGCTAGCATCTACTTTTCTAAGCACCTTCAAACACTCTGTTCAATTTTGGCTTTGCTACCGACATGCCAATATGTTGTTGTCAGAACTAACTGGGATCACCCATAATCTATGTAGAATTTTATTTATTTATTGTTAATGTACTAACTGGATGCAATACTGTAGTAAAATGCTGAGAATTCCATTCTGTATCACAAGTACTGTTTTGGAATAAAGCAAGCATATTATTATTATTATTACTTTTTTCTAAAGGTAAAAAAGGGTTAGATTAAACCATTTGAATTTTCTATGTTTTCATCATCACTAGCGCTGTGAACAGAAATCTAAACATTTCATCACTCAGAACGTTTTCTGCAAAACCACTTTCTACACCTTTACACCGATAATACTGTTTCTATAAAACACAAAATAATCGAGCAAAGAATATTCTTTTCGATAAATTCCTCTTCCAGGCTCTACAATTATATATATGTTTATATACACAGAATATTTTAAATTAGTAGTTAATACAATATTAGCGTTTTTTTAAATAATATCGATTTGTAAAGTATGGTCAATGCTATTGCAGTTCATTAAAGATGCTTAAATTATAATAATAATAAAGATATAATAGCGAATAGAATATCAACTAAAATTAGGGAAATTCCACAAAAATTCCGGATTATTCAAACCTGGATGGCCAAGGTAATGATAATGACTGAACTAACTTCTTTTGGGTGCATAAATTAGGCTTATTAATATGAATCCCCACAGCCTCAGCAATATTTAGTAGTCGAACTCTTAAAGCAAAATTGAGATTCGTAGGTATGCGGTAAATGACCCTGAAAGCATGATTAACGTCAATCTTGTGTTCTGTCTCCACAAGATGAGACAGAATAGCGCTGCGAATAGATTTTGTTTGACCTTTGCTTAACCAGGCAGGGTGATGTTCGGAAATTCGACGAGAAACACGCCTAATTGTACGGCCTATGTACTGGTTAAGCAAAGGTCAAACAAAATCTATTCGCAGCGCTATTCTGTCTCATCTTGTGGAGACAGAACACAAGATTGACGTTAACCATGCTTTCAGGGTCATTTAACGCATACCAACAAATCTCAATTTCGCTTTAAGAGTTCGACTACTAAATATTGCTGAGGCTGTGGGGATCCATATTAATAAGCCTAATTTATGCATCCAAAAGAAGTTAGTTCAGTCATTATCATTACCTTGACCATCCAGGTTTGAATAATCCGGAATTTTTGTGGAATTTCCCTAATTTTAGTTGATATTCTATTCGCTATTATATCTTTATTGTTATTATAATTTAAGCATCTTTAATGAACTATAATTGCATTTATCTTACTTTACAAATCGATATTATTTAAAAAACGCTAATATTGTTATTAACTACTAATTTAAAATATTCTGTGTACATAAACATATATATAATTGTAGAGCCTGGAAGAGGAATTTATCGAAAAGAATATTCTTTGCTCAATTATTTTGTGTTTTATAGATGTCTGAATGAATATTTTTGCAATTCTGTTTCTAGTTAGTTTCATACCACTTCATTTCGTCTTCTGTATCATTAAACTTGTCATTTCATCTCCCCGTCACTATGTTATGAGCCTGTCGCTAATTGGTATGATCTCATTGATAGCTGATATGACCGAGTGGAGTGATGCGTGTGAGAATAATAATAGTGACGCCATGAACAACTCAAATGATGTGGTAGATACACCTATTCGACCATGGTACCTTACTCTTTACTGAACCACGTAAATATCAAAAGGGAAAGATTAGCCTGTGACTGTTAGGATACGGTTTATTCAGGAAAAGAACACGTCATATTTCCATATACATATATTTTTTACCCCATTAAAATTGGTCCAAGGAAGTGGAAACAGATTGCTCCAGTAGATCGGGGATTCGGTTACGACAGGTGGAAAATAAATATTCTGATTGGTTGGCGATTTGACGAAGATCACAGTGAGGAGGAAGGCGAATAAAGTTTGCAGTTATCCGATCACAGGATGAATCACATGATTAGCCATAAGATTATTACTATATTCAGCTGATTCCTATCACACTACCTGACCCATTTTATTCTTCTTATCGTATTCTTTTACGTTCCAAGTGAAACATTGGGCTTCAGGCTAAAGCTTTGAAGTTTCGGTAGCAGTGGTGCGTCGGTGGCACAGAGGTTAGGACTCTCGCCGATCATGCATATGTTCAGAGGTTCGATCCCCCGCCGACGCACACCTGATATCTATGGTCAGCCTGCTAAGTTTGGGCTACCGATATCACACGCTGAAAATTTCATACTTGTACCAAAATACTGTGTGGAATCAAGCTACAATAAAATTAAAAAATTAAATTTTACGGGATAGGGTTGCTAGCTTCATGTTCAACCTTCCCTCTCCACCAGTCTTATTACTCGCTTAACAAGGTAAAGGAGTGCATCAGCCGGGGATCGAACCGTGAACCACATGCGTTGTTGGCGAGCATTGTACCGCTCTGTATCACTGGCGTACTCATGACCCGTTTTACGCCTCTTAAAATCAATTTAATGAGTCGTTTGCGGTTTCACCGTTTTAAGGTGTGTATTTAGACATACATGGATTAATCTCTGAGACAAGTATATGACTAATGGCAGGATCAACCAGTTTGTGCGTCGGTGGCTTAGCGGTAGAACGCTAGCCAACCACGACTCACATGATCTGGAGTTCGATCCCCAGTCGATGCTCTCCTAAACCTCGATAAGCCAGTAGTTAGGCCGGTAAAGAGGGAAGGTTGTGCATGAAGCTAGCAACTTAACACCACTGCTACGGGAACTTCAAAGCTCAAGCTTGAAGCCTTATGTTTCATTGGAAACCAATATTGAGTTGTCGTTTATATTTACTAATTTATGCTTGTCAGTAAAAATTTTAAATACGATATAGTGACTGCATTACCATTCTCTCAGAGCAGTTCACCTACTGGTCATCAGCTTTTCTAATAAGCTGTTTTCCTTTCAGTAGTCATCTTTTAGTCTAACAAATGAAGTAGTAAATTTAAATTTTAGGGGAAAATCCTTTCACCTTACTATTCCATCCCTTTTTTTTCTTCACCTCGATTTCAATTCTACCGCCTAATTGACAAGTTTTATTTCTCATTCTCTAAGTTCATATATAACTACATAATTACTGTTTTATTTTGAAAGCCATACTTCTGGAAAATAATTAAAAAGATTTAATAGTGTGAAATATATCCCATATCATGAATTAAAAGTCAGTCCGAAGTTGCTTTGACGTCCAGCTCACTTACGTGTCGTACACATAGCTGAAGCTGTTGCAGTAAGATCAACTAAACGGGAACTTTGTATTCAAAAAGAACACGTTCAAACAATGTTCCTACCTTGGCCAAACTTGGATTGATGTTTCTTCTTCTCACCAAGAATGCCTCTTCAACTTATCCAATTCAGGTTCTTTTTCTTTTGCTCTGATTATTATTACAATCATTATTATTATTATTCGTCATAATTTATGCCCTTCATGCAAACATTCTCTCAATACTATCGAATTTTGCATTTATACTATTCGGACTTATTATTATTAGTGATATTATCTCTTTCTTCAATATATGCCTCCCTCTGTTTCGTTTCACACATTCTTTTTTTTGATTACAGCTTGATTCCACACAGTACTTTTTTGGTAGAAGTATGGAATTTTCAGCATGTGATATCGATAGCCCAAATTTTGCAGGCCGACCATTGATATCAGGTGTGCGTCGGCAGCGGATCGAACCCCGGACCATATGCATGGTCGGCTACCGACCATGTGATACCGACGCACATTCATTACTTCATGATGAACTTCTCATTGCAGTCTTACTATCTGCTCTTTAGAACATACTACTTTCACTAGGCACTCACCATACACCTTTTATAACCTTGAACTGACTTATCAGTTTTTTGCAACCCATTTTCTACGAATATATTATGATTAATCACCACCATCATCTGTCATTGCACAATATTTCTAAGTGAATTCAGTCTAGCACGTTTGTCACACAAATACGACTATTTATTTTGTCATCCTATAACTAATCTGCTATTCTACGTAAAAATGTATCCACTGCATAACTGGCCATTGCTGTGACGACAAAAAATATTATATATGAAGTCAATTGGTTGCTGGTGACTAGCGGTGGAATCCACGATGCGCATTTAGTCCTATTTGGGACTCATTGGTGTCTGGATGTACCTACATTCCCCAGTCATTGAGTGAAGGTGTTCCCACCGAAGGTGCATCTAGATGACGAGTCCCAAGTAGGACGAAATGCGCATCCTAGATTCCACTGCTAGTCACCATCCACCAACTGACTTCAATTTATATGACCAGACATCGTCGAAGCATCTGCATAAGGAGCCGACATGTCAACCTGAGACCGGGCACTTCGGTTCAATCGATCGACGGGAAAATCTAAATTGAATTTAAAATATGATATTTTTTAATAATTGTAAGAACCTGAAGTAGAGAAATTATTGAAAAGAATATTCTTCGTTCAGATTGACTTTTAGTATTAATTATAGACAGTCTTATTTTTATTGACAATCACTTATAAAAAATTCGGTGTTAGAAAACGCTGTCACTAGAATTGTGATGTATGCTTATTATTTTACTTATCTAGTAGTATATGTTCAGTGTATCCGATTAATACAAATTATTCATTTATGATACTAATCAGCGTGACATATCTCCCACTTATATATTTGAACTTGAACTAAAAACGTGCATTGCTTGCTTTCACCACTATAGAATTATCAAGAATTATCAATACTCCTGAAGTGCAAACGATACCTCTGTTTGTGACTTCAGTATCCTGTTTGTTGTGTAGGAAACCTATTTATTATTATTATTTTTCTCTTGGGTTCCGAGTGGAACATAGGGCTTCGACAACATATCTCCACTTTGTCTTATCTTCTGCCGTCCTCTTCAGCTTGGACCACGATTGCCCACAATCTCTCATCTCTTCCTCACACGATCTCCTCCATGTCACCCTCCTGCTGACGACCCACTCGTCGCTTTCCACTAGGATTCCACTTGAGGGCCTAATGCGCAATGTCATTCGGTGGTCTCCTCAATGTATGCCCGATCAACCCATTTCCATTTTCTCCTAAATATTAGTTGAGCAATCGGTTCTTGTTTGGTTTTTTGCTACAGTTTCTTGTTACTAATTCTTTCTGGCCATTTGATCCTCAGTATGGAGCTAGCGAAGGCAGCTTTTGATAAGAGCCTGCAGTAGCCTCTTGGAAATTCCTTTCGTGATACTCTGGCTAAGTTTCTGACACAGTGGTTAGGACTCTCGCCGACCATGCACATGGTCCGGGGTTCGATCCCCTGCCGACGCACACCCGATATCTATGGTATGCCTGAATTTGGGCAACCGATATCCATGCTGAAAATTCCATACTTGTACTGAAAATACGGTGTGGAATCAAGCTGTAAATCAAATAATACAAATATTAATAATAATAATATAGAAGGACCAAATTGACGCTGGTGTTGAAAATCCAAATCATTTTTCATGCTGGCTGAGTGTAGAGGATTTCCAAATTGGTTTCTGGTTGATGAAGGCGTATCTTGCCTTTCCCATTCTGACTGGCTGACTTTGACATCTTCATCCGTTCTGTCGCCTGTGGTTGAAACGATGCTTCCTAGCCAGATAAGTGAAGGAGGTAACCTCTGTCAAATCTCTGTCGTTGATGGTGATTGGTGCTGGTCTTTTTTGTTGATGCTGCTGCTGTTGGTTAGTGGTTATCTTCATCACCTCCATCCTCTCTATATTCATCCGGAGTCCTGTCTTCACTGGCTGTCTCTTCAGCCAGTTTGTTGTTTTTTGCCTGCCTGTAAATCTTCGAGTTTGTGTGACTCTAGACATATATCATCTGCGAAATCCAGATCTTCTAGAGTCTTCTTATCGGTGGTCCAGCGTATTCTTGTCTCCTCACTCCCCACGTGCAGTGTGTCGCATAATCCAGTTAACCACAATTAAGAATATCATCGGTGATAATAGACAGCTTTGTCTTACTCCTGTATGTACTTCGAATGCCTCGCTGAGTTCTCCGTTGTGAATCACTTGACACGTGGCATTGTCATATGGCTGTTGAATGAAGTTGATAAAGACTTGAGGTGCTCTGTATTGTTGAAGTAGTTTCCAAATTAATTCTCGGTCTACGCCGTTGAAGGCCTTTTCGAAGTCGATGAAATTGAGTTAGAGAGAGAGAGATCTGAATGCCATTCTATGCTTTGTTCCGTGATGAGGGTGCGTAGAGTGTCAATCTGATCAGCACATGATTTGCCCTTCTTGAATCCATCTTGTTCCGGTGAGCTAGGGTAGTTCTGCATACACTGCATCCTTTATTCTTTCCAGGATGATACGACTTAGTATTTCACTTGGCGTGGACAAGAGCATTATTTCACGCTAGTCATTTCTTGCACAGTTATTAAATCAGTTTCATTATCTACATACAACAGCCCAATTTAATCTTATTTTAATGTCTTTAACAGTTTAAATTTGTTTTGTCATAATTATTGTTTAGATTGAAAATGTTATACTTGGGTGTTTATTTATCAAAACATGACCTTGGAGCGTGCATTTCATCACGCGATTTCACATAGATTGCATGTACGATTAATGCCAAACTATTATCCTACTTCCGATTATGAATATGTATGTCAACATTTTTTGATGTTAGTTACACAAATGTTAAGGACATTGAAAACGCTCGTTTCGATTCATCTGTATTACCCATTAAACTTGTGATCAAGGTGTAGTTTTGCTTACAATGGTTAGCGGAGTTTTCCTCAGTCTACCTGAACGGCTTTAAGTTTATTATTCTAGCATACCGTTGTCAAAAGAACAATGTAAAGGACGCGTTAGTTTGCGGTTAAATCCACTGGGTTAATTTAAAGATTTGAAGATGGAAATCAAACATTTATTTGTGACCAATTTAGATCATGAAGAGGTTGTATTGATCATGTCTTCACCCTTCGACAGATTCCGGGCCTTTATTGACCCAAAAGCGACATTCGATTCTGTAGACTGACAGGTACTATGGTAATGTTTGGCCATAAAGAAAATGTCGAGAAAATACATCTCGCTGATCAAGGCACTCTACTCGAACTTATGCAACCAAATAACATCCTACGTAGGGTAGCCATCTGAAGTGATGACAGCCAGTGGTGTCCTTCACGGATACCCACTATCCCCATTTCTGTTTAATTTCATCATAAATTTACTAATGGACTTAACCCTAAGTGACTTCAGCGATTCAGGGATTGACTTGTTACCAAGGAATAATCTCGTTGAGTTAGAAAATCAATCGACGAGGTTGTGAAATTACATCGATTGAGATAGTTAGGACATGTGTTACGCATGCCTAGCCATCGCCTACCTCGATGGGAAATGTTAGCTGCCATAGGATTGCGTTGGAGTAGAGCTAACTAGTGGTGGTGAGACTAAAACATGGCCTCATCAGTCAATGAAATCCTCTGCAGTTAGTTTGAACCAGCCACATCTAGAGGTGTAGACTTCTTAACTGGTTGGGGTCCTCGGGATGGTAAGAACCACTAGTGGGCAGAGAAAACTGGTGATGTGGCTCAAATCGTTGTTAATGGCTGTCGCAGATGCATTCACTCTTTATGATTTATAATAATGAATAAAACTCTATTGTCATTCCATATTACCATTCTTTTTGCCTCACACTTCTGTTTATTATCTCTCTTTACTCTATTCTCTTTCTTTGTATGCTACAAGGAGGGAATGTGGCAACTTGAACTGCTGCACATCTGTGCAAAGTTCTACGTTGAAACCAGTCAGTCAGTTAGTCAGTTAAACCAATAATGCGGAATAGGCTTGTGATTCCTGACAACAGCACATGACAGTGTGTTCAGTGGGATATATTTATTATGAAATTATTTTTACTGACAAAATTTCAGCTGTACTATTTAAACAAGATACCCTGAAGAATTATCTTATTGCTTACTATTTTTAATGTGAAAACATAATTAGTCCTGAACTATACTTTTTATTTAATGGGTTTAGTAGCTGGCATGACATTATCTGTAAATGGAAAATGTAGTGCTGAGTGACAACAAACGTGGTTGTTTATTCCTAGATGCATTCATCAAAGTTTCTCTGTTGAGTGCACAGTTTATTTAGTATGCTGAGTACAACAAAACAGTAAATTTCGTTTTAGTACTAGCTTCTAGGAGTTATTCAAGTGTTGGATTTCAGGGATTTCATTTAACTGGTTATAGGATTTCATCATGTGCTGATATCGGTTACACAACTATTGGATAACCAGCTGGGAGTACTGGAGTTCTGTATTGTCAGCCTGTTCTGGGACTCTTCGTCAGTACGCACACACCGTTTGTGGGTTCGTGTCTACGACCTTCCGGTTACAAGACGAACTCAAGCTCTAGGATTTAACCGGAAAGAAGCAATCTATTACTCAATGATAGGATATTATTCCAATTTTTTAGTAAATATGAATTCCATTGGTCAGCTTATGGAGATGATTTCGTCGGAAAAGAACACTTTCTTCATTGAATTGTCTTTTTTATTTTTTTTTCGACATGAATTCTCTTGACGCATACTATTAGAATTTAGGTTGTGTTAGTGAAATAACATTGGCTGTGTCTCCAGGAATGTTGAGATTATTTTGATGACTACATCATATTACACAGAAGATTGAAGGCTGTAATTAGGGTTACTGGTGTGCCTTTGACTCAGTTAACTGACATTATTGTCAATAGGCACTTCAGTTCTTACAAGCAGTTGGCGAAAGTTAAGCTGTCTGACACCGAACATCCTCTAAATTTGCAACACATGTAGGAAAATAATTGCATATAATTGCGAATGTGTACAGCTAAGTGAATGAATTCGCCACCGAAAATAGACTCTTCGCTGACCTACATGTTTCGTTTTCATGAAACGCCTTCGTGACCAAAAGTGGTCTGAAACTTCAAAGCATTACAAAGATTATCTTGGTATCAAAGAAATTTCAAAGAAGGAATGCCAGCAGATGCACCGATTATTATTATTGTTCCCTTGGGTTCCTAGTGGAACATAGGGCTTCAACTGCATGTCTCCACTGGTTTCTGTTTTCTGCTGTACTTTTCACCTGCATCCATGTTAGTCCATACTGTTTCAGCTCCTCTTCACACGATCTCCTCCATGTCACCCCTGGACGTCCCACTCGCCACTTCCCTTTCAGGTTCCACTCGAGGGCCTGACGCGCGATGTCACCCAGCGGGTCTCCTCAGCGAGTGTCCAATCCATCTTCACTTTCTCCTGCATATTTGTTGGGCGATTGATTCTTGTTTTACTTGTTCCCATAGTTTCTTGTTGGTTCTTTCTTTCCGGCCATCTGATCTTCAGTATTGAGCGAAGACAGTTTGTTGATAAAGGTCTGCAACAGGCTGTTGGAAATATTCTTTGTGACACACTGGCCAAGTTTCTGATCCATCCGTATAGAAGAACTGACTGACTTGACGTTTGTATTGAAAATCCGAATTTTGTTGTTGATGCTGAGTTGAGTGACGAAGATTTCCAGATTGGTTTCAGGTTGATGAATGTGTTTCTCGCCTTCCCGATTCTCGATTTGACATCCTCGTCCGTTCCTCCTGTAGTTGAGACAATGCTCCCAAGATAAGTTAAAGAAGTAATCTCTTTCAAATCCTTCCCGTTGATGGTGATTGGCGCTGGATGTTGCTACTGCTGTTGTTGTTGTTGGTTGGTTATTTTCATAACTTCCGTCTTGTCTATGTTCACCTGGAGTCCTGTCTTTGCTGCTTCTTCGGCCAGTTTGTCGGTTTTCGCTTGTAAATCTTCGATTTTGTGTGCCATCAAACATAAATCATCTGCGAAATCCAGGTCTTCTAGATTCTTCACGTCGGTCCAGGATATCCCTGTCTTCTCGTTTCCCACTGTATGACGCATAATCCAGTCCACCACAACTAGGAATATCATTGGTGATAATAAGAACCCTTGTCTGACTCTTGTGTTTACTCCAAACGCCTCGCTGAGTTTTTCGTTGTGGATCACTTGACATGTGCCGTTGTCGTACAGCTGTTGAAGTAACATCAGAAAACAGTACCTTTCTGGCCAGATGGTTGTGGCAGCATCTCTTACTATTAACAATACATTTATTCCTAAGAAACAATTAATGGATTTCAATTTCTTCCAGTAGCAATGAATATTTTAACTCTAAAAAACTAAAGATTATTTAAAATAAAATAATCCCTCTACTGATATTTCAAGGTGTTTGTCTAATTCCTTACTTCCGAATTTACAATAGCTAAACTTACCTGTTGAAAATGAATTCATGGTGAGGTTGAACTTTAAGACCCCAGCTGAACAAGTGCATCAAATGGCACTGAACTGACCAATTTGTTTACACCAATAGGAAAAGATGAGAGCCTCCTTTTTAGACTACACACATCTGCTTTTGATAACTGTATTCCCTGGGGACTTTTACTAGGCAAGCTGATTTCAGTAAACACTGAGTCCTGGGTGACAAGATGTCTGTCTTCTTATTTTTCGGGTAGAAAACGATATGCCGTCTTGAAAGAAAAGCGCTTCACTTCGTTGCTAACAGAAATTGGTATGCCTCAAGGCACCGTACTCTCTTAATAAAAATGTGCCGGTGATCTAACCGTTTCTGTCCCAGTATTAGTTTCTGCTGTGGATTGTTCTCATGTGAATAGATTCTTGTCTGAAGTTAACAAATGGTCTCCATTTAAATGGTCTACAACTGGATCCATCTAAATGTCATATTGTTGATTTTAGTTTCAGATGCGAACAAGACTTGCGTGCGTGGACTGATTCAGTTTCATGATTCCTGTAATATTGATGGCACTGTGATGATAGGGAGTAAATCGAATATCTCTCATCTCGGTATCAGTTTCTCTTCGAATCTCTGTTGGTCGTCTCATTTCCTGTTGATTTCTAAGAAGATTTTTCGTTTGACTTATAACATATAGAAGTTGAGAATTTCTGGTATAGCTCAGCCTCTTCCATTACAATTTTTTAATTCATGTATTCTGCCCATTCTCCTTTATTATTCCCCATTATTCTCCCCTGGACTTCTCAAAAAAGACTGTCATATTATGTAGAAGTTAGTGGTGTGACTTTTACTCAGCTAACTGACATTATTGTCAATAGGCGCTTCAATTCTTACAAGCAGGTGGCTAAAGTTAGGCTGTCTGATACTGAACATCCTCTTTGTGATTCGCAACTTTTTCGTTATATACCTTCGGGTAAAACCAGAGGATTTACGCTTGTACAACTAAATATAAAAATTTCACAATACCTTCTTTAGCACGGGTTTTGTGTGGAGAGCAACTCAGATGTCAGAAAAGAACTTATAAACTTTTTAAGTGAGTAATTTGGACTGCAAAGTATTTTCATTATTATTCCCTTGAGTTCCGAGTGGAACATAGGGCTTCAACAACACATCTCCACTTTGTCCTACCTTCTGTCGTCCTCTTCAGCTTGGACCGCGATTGCCCACAATCTCTCATCTCCTCCTCACACGATCTCCTCCATGTCACCCTCCCACTGACGACCCACTCGTCGCTTCCCATTGGGATTCCACTCGAGTGATATACTGCACTGTGCGTGATGTCAATGTTTGCCCGATCAATCCATTTCTATTTTCTCCTACATATTTGTTGAGCGATCGGTTCTTGGTTGGTTTGTTCCCAGCCAGAGTTTCTTGTTACTAATTCTTTTTGGCCATCTGATCTTCAGTATGGAACCAGTGAAGTGGGCAGCTGTTGATGAAAGTCTTCAACAAGCTGTTGGAAATCCTCTTCATGACACGCCAAGTTGTTGAAAATCCGAATCTTGTTCTTTATGCTGGCTGAGTGTAGAAGATTTCCAAATTGGTTTCAGGTTGTTGTGAAGGCGTATCTTGCCTTTCCGATTCCAACTGGCTTTGACATCTTCATCCGTTCCGCTGGCCTGTAGCTGAGACGATGCTTCTTAGATGAGTGAAGGAAGTAACCTCTGTCAAATCTCTCCTACTGCTACTGATTGGTGCTGGTTGTTGTTGGTTGGTTGGTCGGTTATCTTCATCACCTCCCTTTTCTCTATGTTCACCTGGAGTCCTGTCTTCACTGCCTGTTCGCGTCTTCAGCCAGTTTGTTGGTTTTCGCCTGCCTGCACGTCTTCGAGTTTATGACTGCAAAGTATAAGCAAAGGTTATTATTATTACATGTATTATCTGTGACACTGTCTACTTATATTTCATTATGTTTTCACCAAAATTCTGTTTATAGTGGTTCGATTATTAATATTATTATTACTACTTTAAATTTTATGTATCTGCATATTTATTTAAAAGGAGGTAGATTGTTCCAATGCGTGTAAAAACAAACCCTGAAAAATTTCATTCTCTATGATCAGTATTATTGTCTGGAATTAAGTGATTGTTATTATTATTATTTTTACTATCATAATATGAGGCGATTGAAATTTATGTGAATTATATTGTGCACCTTATGTTGTTTATTATGTCTATTTGTCCATCCATATACATCTGACAACATGAGTGTAGCTAAAATTTTGAATTTCGAAATTTGATTATATTAATTTTGGTTCTTTTTTCTGCTTCATATGATTGACGAGTTGAACTTTGATGCACAATTATATATATTGGTTTTCAGTACTGCGCGAAATAGCGTTTTACCTTTTATGGCTTCTTTTTTTAAATGGTAGTCACTGTTCTTATAGTTGAAAATTTTTAAATGTGAAACGTTTATGATTAAAATGATTAACCACATATGCCTTGTTGTCAAAGATAGGGCTGATATCTTTGGGTGATCTCATATATATATATATTCTCCCTTTTATTTACATATAGATTTTAAGTATTGGTTTTTGCATGGGGATTTAGTTTGATTGGTTGGAGGATTTCATCATGAACTGACATCGGTTAGAGGACTGTTGGAAAACCAGCTGAGAGTACCGGGGACAGCTGTTTTGTCTGCCTAGTTTGGGAGCCACCGACAAGGTTCAAACTCAGGAGCTTCTGGTTACTAGGCGAGTGAGCCCGTAGATCATTAGGCCGCTCTGACTCGATCCAATGGCCCATGAATTCTAACTTCTGACAATTCATGATATAGCGCGACTACTTCGAAATGTCTTCTTCGATGAGTTACGATGCCTTAGCTTCAACCTATTGTACCCTACTGGTCACGGCTTTCCACTAGAATCTCAGGCAACTACCTGAATTACAATTAATAGTCTCCAATGAGACGTGAAACAAAGATTTTTAGTGAAGCTGTCTTGTTGACGATTTCATTTTCATAGCTGTACAATCGTATATATATACGATTGTGCCAGCCTGTTAATTTCAATTTCCGATGTATAAGAAAGTTAAACGATGAAGCTGTTAATTCCTATGACCGGTGCAAAATTGATGATCCTGAAATAGAAATCAAGTGTGACGTTAAGTATCTTGGAATAATTCTTTCTTCTGATCTCTCCTGGTCTTCCCATGTCTTAGCGATTTCTAAAAAAATATTCCGTCTACCTTTTTACATTACGAAGTTAAGGCACTCAGGCATAACTCAACCCCTCCTCTTACAGTTTGTCAACTGTTGCATCTTACCTATTCTTCTTTACTGTCCACCCTTATTCTTTCCTGGGTTGCTTATAAAAGACTATGTCACACTTCCTCGGACTGTGAAGACTGTCAGTAGGGCGAGTAGTGATATTCCATTGGGCCATATCGTCGACATCGTCATTGATGATACGCACTTGATTTCATGCAACAAATTTGCTAAAGAGATTTTGTCAGACTGTGAGCATCTACCGCCGCTTTCACCTTGTGTCTCTTTAGGTAAAACAAGAAGTCATTTCATGAAAAGACTTTATGCACGTACGTCTAAGTATGCGAATTCCACGATACCATATTTGGTACTTATTTCATGTTATGAAAATAGTGTCAGGCACTAGTAAATAAACCATTTTCTCCATCCTTATTCCACCAAGCTTTACCATTATTATTATTATTCTTATATTTATATTCCTGTCACTATTTTTGTTTATTTTCTCATAAGTGTAAACATCATTTAAGTTCTGTAATAATTGTTATTGTTTTTGTTTTTCCCTTCACCATGCTATATCAAGACATAATTAGATTCAATACTATACAACATGCTGAAATTTTGAAACTGTATCGACAATACTGTCTGATACAAACCCACCGTTATTATTATTGTTATTAGTATTATTAGAGTTGTTATTCTCATTTTGCACTGTGCAAATGTTTGACTTTATTCCTACTCTAAATGTGGACAAATTCCTGTGGTTAATTTTATTTGTATTTTGAATAAATTAGATGCAAGGTGTTGTGGCAAACGCTGAGAATTCCACTCTGTATTATAAGTACTGTCTGTTTTGGAATAAAGCAGATTATTACTATTATTACATGCACAGTTGACCTTTTTTGATGTGGTTGTGTTAATTTGCAAATTAACTATCCAGCTCATCAGAGAACACAACCACATCAAAATCATCCACCTGAGCTACAAATCTTCTCCATCATATAGTTGACCTTTCCCAAAATGGTTAATTCTGCCTCTCTGGCTTAATAACTAATTTTCAAATAACGATTTTAATTCAAAATTTCTGTCAAAGTGTCCCCCCCCGACGCAGTCAGCTGCTAGTAGTTCTATATTTATTATATTCTGTAATTTGTATTATCTACAGTAGTGGTATCTGCTGATGTAGGCAGCTGATTAAGAATTCCAAGTGATAACATTTTCAAGCAGTTTGCGCTAAACAGATATGATTGTGAACAGTCTTCAGTGTGTATTATCGAATGATTTATTTTTTTTCCCACTGTTCATTTCTTATCGATTTATCATGGAAGAGTTATTCTGACTACCATCATGGTACTCAGTGTTTTTTACACAAGCTATGTTTGTGAGCTTTTTGTTTCAAAGAGACTATTCATTAGGCTGTTTAAAGTAAAAATGAGTTGCAAGAATATAATTAGTCTATTTGAAATGATTTCTAACATGAAGATTCCATTGTAAATGATGACTAAGCATTTGTATCTAATCCTTGCCAAGCTTCCTATTTGTTCTGCCTTTACTGCAGTCGACTGGAAATGTTGTCGGATGGCAATCAGTGTATCTTACAACTCCTGAGCTGGGAAGCAATGTCTTTCGATTAGGTTTACAATCTGTTTTGCAAAATAAATGACATCACTCTATAGTGCATTGTTACTTCGTGTTAATTGTTAGGAGGACAGCATTTTAAAACTAATAAAACACCATGATGCCATTTGGTTGGTGGTAGCCAGCAGATGAGACCAGGGTACACATCCCGCCCTTAGTCGGGAATTTTCAGTTGAATATCATCAATGATGAATGATTAGTGTTCACAATGAGACTTGGACCCATCGAGTGTCAAGTAGGACGAAATTCTAGTCTTAGATACTACAGCTAGCCCTCATCAAACCAAACTACATCGGGTTCACATTCAGACATCCTCCTAGTGTCATATTAGAAGCCGATATGTCAACGGAGATTCCATATTAGTTTGTTTATTAGATATATCACACAGTGAAATAGCATTATTTACTGGATGACGTTTCGAACAAAATTTATTTACTGTTCATTTCATCAATTATAATCACACGACTTTGAAACTTGAGTTTTATAGTTTTCTTTGTCCTCTCCTATTTGCCGTCGTTGGGGTAGTAGAATTTTCTGGATATCCAACTGGACAGGTGTTGAATCGTTCCTATTACATGTATTTGCAGTTGATTCGATAAACAAAGCTCCTGTTATCAGTCTCTCCGTATACCCTGTGACATTAGATTTTAAAACTGTCTAATGTCACAGGGTATAGGGAGAGATTGATAACAGGAGCTTTGTTTATCGAATCAACTGCAAATACATGTAATAGGAATGATTCATCACCTGTCCCCGATATCTGGAAAATTCTACTCCCCCTACGACAAATAAGAGAAAACAAAGAAAGCTATAAAACTCAAGTGTCAAAGTCGTGTGATCACAATTGATATGATTATGAACAATAAATTGTGTTCGAAACTTTGTCATCAAGTAAATAATACTGTTTCACTCACTGTGTCATATATCTAATAAACAAGCTAATATGGAATTACTTACTACCACAGTGCCCAAGTTTTACACATATATGTCAACAGAGACTCAACATTTTTGTCCAGTAAAATCAATCAACGGGAAATATAAACTTACTTAAGTAAATAAGGGAGAGATCATTAGTGTTGGTGAACAAAGAATATTCTTTTTTCAAGTATTGGTTTGTAGGGATTCAATTTATCGGTTACAGGATTTCATCATGAGGTGACATCAGTTAGAGGACTGTTGGAAAACCAGCTGGGAGTACTGGACAGCTGTTTCATCCTAGTTTGGGACTCATGGGCAGTACGCATCCACTGGGTTTCGAACCCCAACACCTTCCGGTTACAAGGCAAGCCCGTAAAACAAATCAAATCCCTACAAATCAACTCTTGGAAATTAATCTGATGCTCGCTAGTCACTGGCTACAGGACAGAGTTGCCTGAAGTTCTAGTGAGAAGTCTTGACCAGTGAGGATGGAGTTCCCGCCGACGACATTGGTTGGCGGTCACGCTTGAATCGCGATTTGGTAGAAGTTAGAATTCATGGGCTGGCCATTGAGTTGGGCAGGTCCTAGTGGCTGAATGATATACGAGCTTGCCTTGTAATCGCAAGGTGCCAGGTTCGAAACTTGGCGATGGATGCGTACTGCCGATGGGTCCCAAACTAGGATAAAACAATTGTGCAGTACTCCCTGGTTTTTAATGGTTCTCTAACTGATATCAATCTGTGGTCAAACTCAAAAAGCAAATCAAATCCTTACAAATCAGCTCTTGAAAACTATAATCATAGTTAAATATCAAGTGGCAAAATAATTAATGTCATATATAGAATAATACATAAGGTGCAAAGATGTTGGAAAGGGGTGCATAATTATAGGATTAGTAAGCGAATATAAAATGTTACACAACCTGGTGTGAAATTTGATAAGATAGAATTCAATATTTCAAAAACAAAAAATAATAATTTTGTTTTCAGAATGACAAGTGGAACAAGCGGGAACAATTCAGAGTGAGAATAGTAATAATAATAATAGTAGTAGTAGTAATAAAGGAAAGGTACATAGAATAACTAAATAAACAAAATAAATAAATGTCTATCGTTCTATGGCCATGGTAGAAGTATGGATTGCATATACTTCTTTTGTATACAAAAGTCTGGCTTAAATGCATGAATGGCCAAGGCCCCCTCTGTCTTTAGAAGTCTGTGACGAAGAAAACGCGGCAAGTTAGCATGGATTCGGTAGATGATCTAAAAATCATGGTCAGGGTTGGTAGGGTGACAGCTGTTGATCAAGTGTTTTCTAGGATAGAGCTTCGCACACACTTCCTTTCCAACTAGTATAACCATGATGCTGGAATATGTTCTCGTATCCGTGTGGAAAGTGGCGTTCTCTGGCTACGGCCGATCTACCTTGCTCTACAAGAGCAGGTGAACTGATAGATGCACATGGAGGCGGCCAGACGGGGGAGCTTATCTTTTACAGAGATGGAGAACAACTCGGAAAGTTCGTCTTGTAAGAATATATATATATATATGTTCATACCCACACGTTATCTTAGCGATATAATTCTTTTCTTTTCCTACTGACGATTGAAAATTTATTTGTCTCTGAAAATTTTAAAATTTTGACAAAGTATAATGTGCAGTATTATAAAAAAAATTATTTAAAAGTAATCACAGAATGTTTAGAAAACGAAAACTATGTGTGTGTAGGTGTATTTGTGTAGGTGTGGGTGTCTATTGTATATAAAACGCTGATTTATAAGTGATAAGTGTTCAAAGGTTAAACAATAACTAATTGTCTTTATCGTTTTCAATTACAATTTAATTTGTTTTCCGATTTTGACTACGGATTAATATCAGTTAGAGAACTATTGGAAAACCAACTGGGAGTATTGGACAGCTGTTTCCTTCTGATTTGGGACTCCTCATCAGTATACATTCAGCGAGTGTCGAACCCACGACCTTCCAGTAACAAGGCAAGCTCGTAGACTATTCAACCACTGGGACCTGACTCAGTTCCTATCGGCGTCCAACAATCATTATATTTTTTGACCTAAGGGCGGTATTCGATTCTGTCGACCAAGAGGTTCTCTGGCGATGCTTGGCTGTAAAGGGCATTTCTATAGTTGTTGTAAGGATTAGTTATGTTACGAGTTGATCACGGACTGATATCAGTTAAATCTAATGCCGAAAAAATACATTGCACTGATTAAGGCACTCTACTCGTACTCATGCAGCCAGGTGAGGGCTTACGGTGAGTTGTCATCTGAAGTGGTGACGACTAGTGGCGTCCGTCAAGGATACCCATTATCCCTATTTCTATTCAACTTAATCATAGATGTATTAATGGACTTAAGCCTAACTCACTTCAGCGACTCAGGGATTGACTTGCCACCAGGGAATAATCTCGTCGACTTAGAATATGCAGACGATATAGTCCTTCTAGGTGAGGACGCTGACAAAATTCAGAGTCTTCTGAACACCTTGAGCTGCCATCTAAGAATGTTTGACATGCGATTCGCTCCCGCCAAATGCAAGATAATGTTACAGGATTGGACTACTCCAACTCCTAGATTAGAAATAGGGAGTGAAGTGGTAGACCACGTTGACCGCTTCACTTACTTGGGAAGTATCATCAGCCAGTGCCAACGGGTTGATCTCTGACGAAATCTCAGCACAGATACAGAGGGCTAGTTTCGCATATGCCAATTTACGCCGTCTCTGGCGTAGACGTGATATCCGGCTAGTTCGACCAAAGGACGTGTGCACTGCTCATCAATCCGCTCCGTCCTCCTTTATGGCTGTGAGACCTGTCTTTGATCATAGGTGTCTGCGTTCTATCTCCTGCGTGAGCAATATTGAGGTTAGGCGTTGAGTGCTAGGTAAGGAGGGGAAATCAGTCGACGAGACTGTGAAATTACATCGACTGAGATGGTTAGGACATGTGTTACGTATGCCTAGTCATCGCCTTCCTCGACAATGAGCAATGTTAGCTGATATAGGGCCAGGCTGGAAAAGAGCTAGCGGTGGTCAAACCAAAACATGGCACCAGTCAATGAAATCCACAACAGTTAGTTTAAGCCACGTAGGAAGGTGTAGACTGCCAGGCTGGTTGGGGTCCTCGGGACGGTAAAAACCAATGGTTGGAAACAATTGGTGACATGGCTCAAAATCGTTCTCAATGGCTGGTGCAGATGCATCCACTCCTTGTGACTTAAAATTTCCAGTGAAACTGTTTTGTTCTTCGTTATTACTATTCCTTTGTCTCACACCTCTGTTTACTGTCTATATTATTCATTTCTTCTACTTTCTTCTCTTGCTTTGTGTGCTACATGGAGTGTGGCGACTCGAACTGCCGCACATATGTGCAAAGTTCTATGTCGAAAACAGACAGACAGACAACCCATGAATTCTAACTTCTACCAATTCATGATTTCAGCGAAACCACCCGCCAGAAGTTAGAATTCATGGGCTAGCCATTGGATTGGGTTCCAATAGCTGAATGGTCTACGATCTTGCCTTGTAATCAGAAGGTCTTGGATTCAAATCCCGGTGGGTGCGTACTGATGAAGAGTCCCAAACTAGGACGAAACGGTTGTCCAGTTAAAATGTGCAAGGCTTAAGGTGAATGATAACCCTAATATTATGTCAGTTTTCTATTGCCTGCCTTGTTGTTATACTCGATATCTTTTCAAGACTTATTTTCACTTCATTCCTAAGTGTACATTTTGTACATAGTTTGTGTTCAGCTAATTCTAACTTTCTTTTGTCTATAAAACACAAAATAATTTAGCAAAGAATATCCTTTTCGATAAATTCCTGTTCCAGGCTCTACAATTATATATATGTTTATATACACAGAATATTTTAAATGAGTAGTCAGTAACAATATTGGTGTTTTCTAAATAATATCGATTTGTAAAGTAAGATCACATTGGAATTACAGTTCATTAAAGATGCTTAAATTATAATAATAATAAAGATATAGTAGCGAATAGAATATCAACTAAAATTAGGGAAATTCCACAAAAATTCCGGATTATTCAAACCTGGATGGCCAAGGTAGTGATAATGTCTGAACTAACTTCTTTTGGATGCACAAATTAGGCTTGTTAATATGGATCCCAACAGTCAGCCTCAGTAATATTTAGAAGTCGAACTCTTAAAAAAGAAATTGAGATTCGTAGGTATGCGGTAAATGACCCTGAAAGCATGATTAACGTCAATCTTGTGTTCTGTCTCCACAAGATGAGCCAGAATAGCGCTGCGAATAGATTTTGTTTGTCCTTTGCTTAACCAGACAGGGTGATGTTCGGAAATCCGCCGAGAAACACGCCTAATTGTACGGCCTATGTAACTGGCTTCCTTCACAGGAGCAGTTAAATTGGTATATACATATAGAAGAGGCGAAATTAGGCAGTTTGTCTTTTATTCCCGAACGCAAAAGAGGAGTGGTTTTAAAGATACAGCGTAATTCGGCAGCAGGGAATGCTCTTTTTACCGCATTTCTAAGGCGCTGTGTTAGTATCTCACTGGTGTTGTCCCCAAGGAACTGCATCTGTAAGAACAAGGTCTTTTTTGGAAATGTTGGTAACTTGGGCTGTTTTGGTTTCAGATTCATATTCTTATCAATAAACATTTCAGGATAACCATTCTCACTTAGCAACCGTTTAATATTGTTAAGTTCCTCGTCAAGACATTCTTCCGAGCAGATCTCTCTTGCTCTGGGGACTAAGCACTTTATTAGACTGCGTTTGTATTTCAAGGGGACAAAGCTGAGAAAATGTGTGTACTGGCCCGTTGATGTAGGTTTTCTATAAACACTTCTTATTGTGCCGTTCTCGTTTCTGGTCATAAGGACGTCTAAAAATGAAATACTAGAGTCTTTTTCTTTCTCAATAGTAAAATTTATTGCAAGATGTACCTCATTAAATTTATCCAGGATGCTCTTTGCTTCCTTTTCGTTCTTCATAATCAAGAAAGTATCATCCATGTACCGATAATAAAATTCGAGTTCATTAATAACATCCTTCAAAGGCCCATTTCCCAGTTTTTTTTGTCTACCGTTATCTCCTATCTAGCAAGTCTAGTGTTGGTGAAAGGGTTATACTTATCACTTTTATTTGATAAACTCTAATTGAACCAAAATCTTATAAAAGCGACCTTTCAAGTTTTAGCCTTTGAACAATGAATGATCACAAAACTTTTTATTTATGAATTACCATGTTTCGCATAAAAACATTACAACACACGTAAATAATAAATATATATAGATATATACCGATTCAGTACATTTAATTAATGTACGCTCTGTGTGTGAATGTTGACCTACACAGTTGACCTTTACACACGTTTATTTTATCTACTTTTTTTTTACAATATATATTTTGACGTTGAATAAAATTAGAGTAATTCTGCTGAAATTAGGAAAACTTGTGGCTTACACACAATGAAACTTTCAGAAAAATCTTGTTTGTATTTTTTATAAAATTTTTTTCCTTCACGTTCCCCAGTGGAACATAGAGCTCCAAGCTAGTGGCTTGAAGTTTCTGTAGCAGTGTTTATTTTACAGGATGGGGTTGCTAGCCTCATGCCCAACCTTCCCTCTCCACCAGCATTATTTCTGGCTTAGCGAGGTAAAGGAGTGCGTTGGCCGGGGATCGAACCCCGGACCATGTGCATGGTCGACGAGCGTCCTAACCGCTATGCCACCGACGCTGAGAATATTTAATTGAATTTAGATTTTCTTGTCGATTGATTAGACCGTAGTGCTCCGTCTCAGGTTGATATTTGTCGGCTCCTTATGCAGATTCTTCGACGATATCTGGTCATGTAAATTGAAGTCAGTTGGTTGACGTTGACTAGAAGTGGAATCCAGGATGTGCATTTCGTCCAATTTGGGACTCGTTGGCGGCTGGGTGTACCTGCTTTCCCCAATGAGTGATAGCGTTCACACCGAAGGTACATCTAGACGATGAGTCCCAAATAGGACGAAATGAGCATGCTGGATTCCACTGCTGGTCACCACCAACCAGCTGACATTGAGAATATTTTTAAAAATAACTTCATAATGATTCAATCAAACTTGATGCTCAAATTGTTCCGGAAAATTCGTAATATAAAATCGTCTAGATATTTAAAAGCAGTACTGTTTAGATGGTGAAGGTATCGAACAACAATAATTCGTGTGTACAAAATTATGTTTGTAAAATCTCAGCGAGATTGAAATGAGTAATTCCAACGTTTCGTTCGGCAATCTCGTCCGAACTTCTTCAGGGAAATTAATCGAAATTAACATAACAGAGGTTTATATATAAAAGGAACATCACTTGTTTTTAAAAACTTTGTCCAATCATGAGTCATGCAACAAGTATCAGCAAGTATAATAAACAAAATTTTATGAGCTGTGATCAAAATTTGACCTCGGACTTACAAATATTGGTCTACCTTTGTTAAACGCTTTAAACAGAGTGTGTATGTGTGTGTGGGTAAACAGTTGTAAAACATTTCTTAACGTCTCCATAGGAAGATATGGACAGTCGAGAATTTTGACCAAGTATTAATAATTAGTGATACATATCCATTTTTTATTTATTAATAAGGATTTCCTATGCATCAGCTAACATCACGCCTTCATGTCTGTTCAAACTGTTAGTAACTAGAATTTCATGATTAGACATATTTTCAAAATTATGGTGTTTAGGATTAGAGTTTAGTAGAAGCACCCTGTCGGACTTATTGCTTTGTCTTCTTTCAGAAGATTGAGCTGCTTTATTCGACCTACTGGAGTTGTCAGGTGACTCGACAGCTACGGATTTAGGATATGCATTCTGTTACAGACAACGGAGAGTGAAAACACGATGAATGTGCCAATTAAACAGTTTCTTTGTTAATTTAATTTGAATAATTCGTGTGTTTATGATCTGGTTTCACTAGTTTCTGATAAATTCAATTTTTATGATTTCCTCGCTTCTAGTAATTCTACGTGCATTAAGAAAATATTTGTTATAATAGAGAAGATTTGTAGCTCAGGTGGATGATTTGCAATTAAAAGTGTTCTCTGAGCTGGTTGGTTTAGTCGCGAAGCTTTCGTCGTCCTTCCGGACAACATCTTCAGCGCCATGTTTAGCACAGAGTGCAAAACCAACCAGCTCAGAGAACACTTTTAATTGCAAAATATTTGTTATGTGTGCCAGTGTTTTTGAAATAGGTCGTCTTTAAGGGGCCTGTTTAAAATGGGTTATATGCGGTCTTTATTAGTTTCAGTGTAACATTAGAAATAAAAGAAATTATCATATGTGTTATACCTATAAAGTACTAAAGTTGTTTTTTTTGTGATAAAAATCTGTTATGCAAAGAACATGTTCAAGTCAAAAGAGACTTGTTGCCCTAGTATTTCAGAAATCAACGGCAATACCCAATGAGACATGAAGAAGAAAATTAAAAAAACGATTCGGCAAAGAAAATTTTATTTATCGACGAAATCATCTTCAGAGGCTGTACAGTCGTATTTATATTTACCAGAAATGAGTACTTGTCCATTATTGAGTAATAGGCGGAAGGGCGACATCATTGGTATAATTACTCAGATGCGGCTTCGGAAGTAAAAATATAAGTTGTAAATTACGTAGTACCCAAAAACGGCACAAAGGAAGAAAGCGTTAGAAATTTGATCAAGTTAAAATTGGTATTGAGTGAGAAGAGAGGTAGTTGAGTGTCCATATGACAAGTGTGAAGAGGGTGAGAAAATGTACAAAAGGAACATATGAGAGTGATAATAGTGAATTAATTATTAAAGTAAAAGCGAAGTAATCATTACAAATAAAAAATTTACAGGGAATGACTAATGAAGAGGTCAAGATCATGGTCGAATAAAAGACTAAAGAAACTTTCTCTGTAACCACAGTTTGGGTTTGCATTGGCGAATTGCCGGAGCCTCTGCCATAAGCAAATGCCGAAACCCACCACCCCTTTTACCACCCGGCCTCACCTTGTAGATAATCTTGAGAGACGATTCTGGTGCAGCTGCGTGGCTTGAGTTCACCAAGTGCTCGAGAACTGAGCTAGTAACTATCATACACTGTCCTTTTGCTAACCATGGTGAATTCATAAACACACACTGAAGTGGCCCTAACTGGCAGTTTGTCCTTCACACATCCATTGATCATTTATCGTCTGTAAAATTTGATCCGTAGATCAGACAAAAAGAAGGCCTTTCTGAGTAATTTAGATAAGTGGTTCTTCAGAATCTCGGCCGCACTATCACCTTTAGTTTCAACATTCATAAACGGCGATCTCTTCGAGACCGTTTGGGTTTTTTCTACGCTTTTGTTTTAATTGCATGTTTTTTCCCGGTAAATTATGAAGGATATACACTTTCCATCAGAACTTATCTGAGTCATTACAGTTCACCATCGATTGTATCACTGGTGCATATCCTTCTTATTCTTGAAGATAAGGAATGGATCAGATTTCTCAATCTTCTCAAAAGAACCCAAATGTAAAAGTTCGTGTAGTGACCATTACATGTTGGTTTCCTGTAGATCTATCTTTGAAGAGAACCGCCTGGTTTGTTTTTTGAAAAACATCCCAAAAAATGGAATTTTGAGTTCAACTCTGATTCCGACGTCAACTAAATAGCAGGATGGCAGTTGTTGAACTTCTTAGTTATCATTTCGATGTCAGTATGCTCGTCGCACATGATAAAAGTATCATCCTTGTATCTTTGGTACATCTGAAAACTATCGATAGTGGGTTGTAACATACTTTTCTCTAAACTGTGCGTCGGTGGCACAGTGGTTAGGACTCTCGCCGACCATGCACATGGTTTGGGGTTCGATACGCTGCCGATGCACATCTGATATCTATGGTCGGCCTGCAAAATTTGGGCTACCAATATCACATGCTGAAAATTCCATACCTGCACCAAAAAATACGGTGTGGAATCAAGCTGTAGTAAAAAAAAGAAGTCTGCAAGCATAGGACCCAATGGCGACTTCATTGCAACTCCATCTCTTTGTCTATAAAGCGTGTTGTTGAACTTGAACTGGAAATTCAAAGTGCATTTCAATAGTAGTGGATCGGAATACCCACGTCCAGATTATTATCCTTGATGAATCTACATATAAAGCAAGTAGTTTCATTGAGACGAACATTCGTGAAAAGGAACGTAATATCCAGAGAGATAATTTTCTCCCCGGATACATTAGTATCACTTATTGAATCGATGAAGTGAAATGAATCTGAAACACCATACTGATAGTGATTGTTTTTGATAGGTAGAAGGATTTCTGTGAGCCATTCGGCAGTAGCATGATATGGGGGATTTGTCATATCCAAGATTGGACGCAGAGGTACGTTCTTTTTGTGCACTTTTGGGAGACCATATGCATTTCAGAAACGGCGATTGAGACTTCCAAATTTCTTTATTACGCTTCTTAGTTATTTTCATTAATTTCTTCAATTTATTTGAAATATAGACAAGACTGCCAATTTATGTTGCGCATACTCCAGCTGGGACGTCGGTTCAAAATATGGTTCATTATTGTCAGGTAAGTTGAGCAACTTTTGGCTTTTGACAATTTCTTGATATGTGAACACATTTTTAAGTTAACCGCAATGCTCCCCTCACCCCCAACCCACTGATTTCGTCAGTTTTGACGCCATTTGCATTGCTTGCGTTTAGAGCACACTGTCGTTTACAATATATGATATATTTTTTCACTAATTCTAGTTATTATTATTCCCTTGGGTTACGAGGGGAACATAGGGCTTCAACAACACATTCTCTGCTGTCCTCTTCAGCTGGCTAACCCAGCGATTCCCCATAACCTGTCATCTCGTTCTCGTTACACGATCTCCTACATGTCACCCTCTCACCGAGTACCCACTCGTCGTTTCCCTTTCTGGTTCCACTCGAGATTTGGCCTGACATGTGATGTCATTCGATGGCCTGCTCAATGTATGTTCTATTCATCTCTATTTTCTCCTAAATATTTATTGAGAAATCGGCTCTTCGCTGATTCGTTCCCAACCAGAGTTTCTTGTTGCTAATTCTTCCTGGCTGGCCGACCGGCAATTTGATCTTCTGTATGGAGCTGGAGAAGGCAGCTGCTGATAAATGCTTTTAATGACACGCAGTGCAAGTTTCTGACCCACATGGAAGAAGTGACTGACTTGACATTGGTGTTGAAAATCCGAACCCCGTTTTTTATGCCGTGGAGTAGTGCAGAAGATTTTCAAATTGGTTTCAGTTTGATGAAGGCGTATCTTGCCTTTCCAATGCTGCGTGGCTTCAACGTCTTCATCCGTCCCGAATGCCTGTGTTTGAAACAATGCTTCCTATATAAGTAAAGCCAGGAAGTAACCTCTATTAAATCTCTCCCGTTGATGGTGATTGGTGCTGGTTGTTGTTTCTGTTGGTTGGTTGGTTATTTTCATCGCCTCCGTTTTCTCCATGTTCACCTGAAGTCCTGTCTTCGCTGCCTCCTTCTTCATCCAGTTTGTTGATTTTCACCTGGAAGCCATTGAGTTTGTGTGACATTAAACTTAAATCAGTAACTCTAATGGGTGTCAAAACTCTGTTAATTCAATACTGCATGTAGCTTCTATGGTTAGATCTCTGCAGATACTTTGTCAAGTTTTATATATTGTTTTTAAGCAAGTAACAATTGAATATTATTCCAATTTTTTTCAAGAAGTAAAGAAAGAAAAGATACTGACAGATGTATTCAGACAAAATATCTGTGTTATAATATTTTGTCATTACAAGTAAGCTTTTATTTCCGTTTAACAGCTCTGTGATGTCAATTTGATAAAATAACTTAGTTTATGAAATACCTGGCAATGACTGTGAAGTGGGATAGATGGGATCTAAGCAGTAGTCTCTTGTCAATTAGATTAGCGGCTGATAAATCCAGACTGGTAAACCCTACTAAGGTAGAAAAAAACTCTCAGTTGTAGCAGTAAATGCAATTCCATATTAGTTTGTTTATCAGATGTATCACACAGTGATGAAACAGTATTATTTACTGGATGACGTTTCGAACAAAATTTATTGTTCATAATCATTTCATCAATTGTAATCACAAGACTTTGAAACTTCAGTTTTATAGTTTTCTTTATTCTCTCCTATTCATTGTCGTAGGGGTAGTAGAATTTTCCAGATGGCCGTCTGGGATAGGTGTTGAATCATTCCTATTACACGTATTCTCTTCAGTTAATTCGATAAACAAAGCTTCTGTTATCAATCGATTGATAAAGGTCATGTCTTTTCCTCAAATCCTCAGGTCCTTTAAATTCAGTATAAAATGTCAGCATATAATTTTGTTCTACTCAGCAAGTAAATGGGAGAAGCTTCAAAATATCGCTGTTTCTGCATAACACACTGCCCTCTCAATGTGGTATTATTTTCTGAGTGGCTATACTGCATTCACTGAAGTTTTCAGTATGAAATAGAGATTTTACAGTATGGATGAATCGTCGGAAAAGTAAAGCTTCTGAGCGTAATATCCAGTAATACTCGTCGATTACAGTATTCACTATTGGTTGTTTTCAAGTTAGTACCAGTCTAACTGTAGACGACAAGGGATTTCTTATCACTGTGTAGCGAAATTACGTGCACCTTATCTTCAGTGCACCATTTGTGCACAGATCTTCTGTGTTGTGCTACTTTTGGCCGTCCTTCGTATTGTGTTTCTTTGTGATCATTTTACGTCTTCCTTGTGTCTCCACAACGCTGTAGCATTTGCTTTCTCTGACATTAAATCTATCTCCCTGCTATTTGGTGTTTTTATGCCGATGAACGTGTCTTTAAGCATATATACTACTGATAAATCTTGTCAGTAGCACATATCACATCAGTAGTTTATAATTTATTTACATGCATAGCAAGTGTTATAATAATGTTTCAGTGGTTGGACGGTTTAATCATAACCTGACATCAGTTAGAGAACCATTGGAAAACCAACTAGGAGTACTGGACAGATGTTCCCTCCCAGCTTGGGACACTTCACTGTACACATCCACCGGGGTTCGAACTCAGGGCCTTCTGGTTACAAGGCGACCTCGCAGACCCTTAAGCCACTCTGACTCGATCCAATGGGTACAGCACGTCGAAGCTTAGGATAGCTACTCATCAAAGACATTCCGAAGTGGTCGCGCTGTGTTGTGAATTGGAAGAAGTTAGAATTCATTATCCATTGGATCGGCTCACAGTGAAGTAACCAGAAGGTACTGGGTTCGAACCCCGGTGGGTGCATACTGCCGAAGTGTCCCAGACTAGGCTGACGAAACGACTGTCCAGTACTCCTTCACAGGTTTTCCAATAGTTCTCCAAACTGATGTCAGCTCATGATGAAATCCTCCAACCAATCAAACAAATTCCCTACAAACCAATACTTGATAATAATAATATTTAACTTATTTTGGCTTCTTTTAAAAATTATGTACTTTAATTATTTTTTTCATATTAATTTTCTTTTTAACTTCCTTCTTACAGGCCATAATGTCTGATCGTTTTCAGAAGTACGACTACGGAGATGAGAAAAATGTAGAAATATACGGTCAACCTGATCCACCATTGTATGATATTTCTAAACTGAAAGTGCCTGTAGTCATTTACTATGGTGGTCATGATTGGCTTGCCTCTCCTAAAGATGTTCGCAAACTTGCTAAGCAAATTAACTATACTGTTTCTGCTGTACACTATCTTCCTCATTATAACCATTTGGATTTTGTTTGGGGTTTAGATGCTGGTAAAGTGTTATATCCTTCAGTTTTAAAACATCTGTCAAACGTTTAAGAAGCCAGAGAAAGCCTGTTTTGCATAGGATAGTAGCTTTGCTTCAATGCGAAAGTGTATTTCATTCATTCATTCATTCAATATTCTCCGGTTATTTCTTATCGCCTAATTCACTTTCCTAAATTTGTAACTTGTGAACTTTGTTTTGTTGTTGTTGTTGTCATGTGATTATGCCTAAAGCGGTGATTGAATTTTTTTTCTCATCATTTGATTTATTTTTATACAGTGGATTGTATTCAACGACAATTTTTTCTTTGTGCGAATATATAATCATGTGGCTTGAAATCTCCGATTACTGCATAAAACAAATGGCATTCAGAGAAGTCTGTCTTCCCTTTTTTCTCTCTCACTTATTTGCGAGTGCTAAAAGGCTGTTTAGTGTTTGTTCAGAATGTCCCTGAAAAGTGTCAAGCGAAGTGATCCAGTGATTTAAACATTTATTATTATTATTTCCTTTAGTTCCTAGAGGAACATAGGGCTTCGGCCAAGCACGTCTCCATTGCATTCGGTTCTCCGCAAACTATGGCCAATCCACCTCCATTTCTTCCCGCATACTTGTTGCACAATTAGTTCCTGTTAGGTTGGTTCGTTTTTTGGCAGAGAAACATCCCTGTTGCTAATGTTTTCCTGCCGGCCATCTGATCTTGAGCGAAGTACTGAGCGAAGACAGCTGTTGATGAAGGTCTGTAGTTTTTCCGAAGTGCCGTTTGTGACGCTCCATGTGTCTGATCCGTATAGTAAGTAGCGCTGACTTCAAATTGGAATTGAAAATCCGCATCTTAATTTTCATGCTGAGTGCTGTTGATCTCCTTCACACAGACTTGAGACAAATGAAGGCCCAATCCTCGCTGCTATGATATCTTCATCAGTTCCATCCACCTGTAGTTGAAACGATGCTTCCCAGGTAGGTAGGTAAGTAGAGTAGGTTGCTTCTTTTACACTTCTCCCATTTATGCTGATTGTTGTCTGTTGTTGTTGCTGTCGGTCGGTCGGTTTTCGACATAGAACTTTGCACATATGTGCAGCAGTTCGAGTCGCCACACTCCATGTAGCACACAAAGCTAGAGAAGAAAGTAGAAGAAATGCATAATATAGTCAGTAAACAGAGGTGTGAGACAAAGGAATAGTAATAACGAAGAACAAAACAGTTTCATTGGAAATCATAAGTCACAAGGAGTGGATGCATCTGCACCAGCCATCGAGAACGATTTTGAGCCATGTCACCAATTGTTTCCAACCATTGGTTTTTACCGTCCCGAGGACCCCAACCAGGAAGTCTACACCTTCCTATGTGGCTTAAACTAACTGTTGTAGATTTCATTGACTGGTGCCATGTTTTGGTTTGACCGCCGCTAGCTCTTTTCCAGCCTGACTCTATATCAGCTAACATTGCTCATTGTCGAGGAAGGCGATGACTAGGCATACGTAACACATGTCCTAACCATCTCAGCCGATGTAATTTCACAGTCTCCTCGACTGATTTCTCCGCTTTACCTAGCACTCGACGCCTAACCTCAATATTGCTGACCTTATTATACCACTACACACGGGAGATAGAACTCAGGCACCTATGAGCGAACACAGCTAATCTTTTCATGTCTTCTGCTCTCAATAGCCAGGTCTCACAGCCATAAAGGAGGACGGAGCGAACTGATGAGCGAGCAGTACACACGCCCTTTGGTCGATAGTCGGATATCACGTCTATGCCAGAGACGGCGAAAACTGGCATATGCGAAACTAGCCCTCTGTATTCGTACTGAGATTTCGTCGGAGATCAACCCGCTGGAGCTAATGGTACTTCCCAAGTAAGTGAAGCGGTCAACGTGCTCTACCACTTCATTTCCTATTTCGAATCTAGGGGTCGGTGAAGTCCAATCCTGCAGCATCATCTTACATTTTACAGGGGCGAATCGCATGCCAAACATACGAAGATTGTTGGTCAAGGTGTTCAGTAGACTCTGCATTTTGTCAGCGTCCTCGCCTAGAAGGACTATATCGTCTGCATATTCTAGGTCGACGAGATTATTCCCTGGTAGCAAGTCAATCACTGAGTCGCTGAAGTGTGTTAGGGTTTAGTCCATTAGTACGTCTATGATGAAGTTGAATAGGAATGGCTGTGGCTGTTGGCCAGCAATCTTCATCACCTGTGTTTCCTCTGTATTCTCTTGCAGTCCTATCTTTGATGTTTCTTCTGCGAACTTGTTGCTTTTCACTTGCATATCTTCCAGTCTGTTGGAAATCAGACACATCATCGGCGAAGTCTCGATCCTCTAAGTTTTTTGTGGGGTGCATTTTATGCCTGCCCCCTCGTTGCCCGGCCCCCTGTCTGTCTGTCGCATTATCCATTCTACAGCCCTCAATCAGTAAAATCATTGGAGATAGTACATACAGTACTCACATACACTGTCAGGAAATTTCAAGCATAAAGTAGGTTTCTAATATTACGAACCTAATTTTCACATGAATTCTGATGAAACGGAATGGTGCGAATCATTAGTTTCGATATTTCCTAACATGCGTGTGTTTTGAATTCAATCAGTAGTCGAATATCGCTCATGTACTATTTTGAAGTGTTAGGAAACACATACCCCTACCTGTGTAGGATTTTTCAAACTATTAAATCTGATCCTGGTTTGTATACATCTAAACCTGAGTAAATGAACTACATTTGTGTCACTAAATCAAAATGGCTTAAGCACACTGAATGTTGATAAGGAAAAAAATGAGCAAAGAATATCCTTTTCGATAATTTCCTCTTCTAACTATACAATCAAATACATTAATATATTTATATACGAGGAATAATCTAGAATAACCGTCATTAACAATGTTGGTGTTTTTTGTCTAAATAATATCGATTTATTAAGATCGCAATGGAATTATCACAGTTCAAGAAAGCTGCATAAGTTTTGATAATAATAAGCATAAAAATTTAATAGTAAATAGAATATCAAATAAAATTAGGGAAATCTCTACAACAAATTAAGGATCATTAAAACCTTGATGACCACGCGGATAAGGACGGTGTCTGAACGAATTTCTTTTGGATACATAGATTAGACTTTTTAATTTAGATTCCAATGGACAGCCTTAGCAATATGTAATAGACGAACACTCTTGAGGTGAAATTAAGCTTAGCAGGTACACGGTGGGTGACATTGAAGGCCTAGTTTGCATCAATTTTGTCTTGTGTATCCACGAGATGAGACAGTATAGAACTATGAATGGGATTTGTGTGTCCCTTACCTACCTACCATGCAGGATGTTCTGAAATCCTACTATATATACACTTATTTGTACGGCCTTTATAACTGCCTCACTTCATGGAAGCACTCAAATTTGTAAATACACATGGAAAAGGGGAGATTAGGTAGACTATCTTTAACTCCCGAACGTAAAATAGGGGTGGTTTTGAAGACACAGTATACTTCAGCAACAATGAATGCCTTTTTGCAGCCGTATTCTTTAGGCATTGTGTTAACGTCTCACTGGTGTTATCCCCGAAGAAGTGAAGTTGCAAAACCAAGGCCTTTACCGGAACTGTTGGTACTTTCACCTGTCTTGACTTTTGACTCATATTCTTGTAGATGAATTTTTCTAGGTGACTATTCTCACTCAGCAACTGTTCAATAATATTAAGCTCTTCAATAAAAAATTCGTCACAGCAAATTGCTCTGTAGACCAACCAATTTATTAGATTGCATTTGTATTTAAAAGGTGCGAAGCTGAAAAAAATGAGTTTACCGACTAGTTGATGTGGGTTTTCTATATTCACTTCTTCTTATTGTACAGTCCTCTTTTCCAGTCATAAGGACTTCTGTGATAGAAATTTTACACTGTCTTTCTTTCTCAATGAAATGTCAGTAAAAGAAACTTTTTCACTTACTCGTGCTGGTAGTTAATTTATTTAGATGAAGGGCAGAAATAGAATAGAAGACGTAAATTAAGTTTATTGATTATTTTATTTTATTCCTTTACGTTCTAAATGAAAAATTTGGCTTCAAACTAGAGGCTTGAAGTTTCTGTAGTAGAGGTGTTTAATTTTACTTAATGGGGTCGCTAGCCTCATGCCCAACCTTCACTTTTACCGGTCTAGTGAGGTCTAGGAAGTGCTTCGGCCGGGGACTGAACTTCCGGCCACATGTGGGGTTAGCGAGCGTTCTACCGACGAACTACGGACGCACGAATTGAGTTTGCGTACACGTTAGAAGACCTGGATTTCGCCGATGATTTATGTTTGATGTCACACAAAATCGAAGACTTACAAGCGAAAACCGACAAACTGGTCGAAGAAGCAGCAAAGACAGGACTGCAGGTGAACATAGACAAGACGGAGGTTATGAAAATAACCAACCAACTACAACAACATCAGCAACATCCACCGCCAATCATCATCAACGGGAGGGACTTCAAAGAGGTTACTTCATTCACTTTTCTAGGGAGCATTGTCTCAACTACACGAGGAACGGACGAGGATGTCAAATCGAGAAACAAAGAAAGGCGAGAAACACATTCATCAACCTGAAACCAATCTGTAAATCTTCGTAACTCAGCCTGCATCAACAACAAAATTCGGATTTTCAATACAAACGTCAAGTCAGTCAGTTCTTCTATACCGATCAGAAACTTGGTGGGTCACAAAGAATATTTGCAACAGCCTGTTGCAGACCTTTATCAACAACTGTCTTCGTTCTATACTGAAGATCAGATGGCCGGAAAGAACAAGAACCAACAAGAAACTATGGGAATAACAACAAAACAAGAACCAATCGCCCAAAAAATATGCAGGAGAAAGTGGAGATGGATTGGACACTCGCTGAGGAGGCCGCTTGGTGACATCGCGCATCAGGCCATAGCTCGAGTGGAACCCAAATGGGAAGCGGCGAGTGGGACGTCAGTACAAGGGTGACATGGAGGAGATCTTGTGAAGAGGAGCTAAAACAGTATGGACTAACATGGATGCAAGTGAAAAGTACAGCAGAAGACAGAAGCAAGTGGAGGCGTGCAGTTGAAGCCCTATGTTCCACTAGGAACCCAAGGGAACAATAATATAATAATAATACACGTTTTTTTCATTCGAATATTTCATAATAATTCGATCGGCATTTCTTTAAATCGTAAAAATACTTCTATCCTATTATCACCTTTATTCAGTCTCCGCCCTAACTCCGAGGATAGAAAGTTTACCTATTGAAATAGTTAATTTTTATCCATTGTGATATTAACCCTTCCACTAGTCATTCCCCGTAAAAGAAATTTTTTAAATTTCACTTTTAGTTTGCTTTTACTTTAATAACGAATTCACTATTACCACTCTAATATGCTCCTTTTGTACATTTTCACACCCTCTTCACACTACTTCACACTTGGACACTCAACTACCTTTATTCTCACTCAATAACAATTTTAACCTCATCAAATTTCTAACCATTTCTTCCTTTGCACTATCGTTGAGTATTACGCAATTTACAACTTTTATTTTTACTTCTAAAGCTCCTTCTGAGTAATTATATCAATTATGTCGCCCTTCATACTCTGTAATAGACTACTATACATTTTTGGTAAATATAAATACGACTGTACAGCCTGTGAAGATGATTTCGTCGATAAATAAAATTTTCTTCTCTGAATTGTCTTTTATTTTCTTCTTCATGACTCAATGGGTACTTCCGGTGATTATTTCTCGTTATTCATGGCGAGTCTCGACAACAACATCCTCGATACTTTGATCAGTGAATCATACCTATATAAGAGATACACAGATGATACGTTTATAATTTTTAATGGAAAATTTGATTTAGAGAATCTCCTCAAAATCGTCAACGTCGTAACACACACATCAATAAAACTTACCCTAGAATGTGAATCAAACATGCCATTTCCATTCCTGGATGTACTACTTACCAGAAGACAAGACTGTACGATCCAAAGATTAATATATCTCAAAACAACACAGACTGAACAGTTTATCAACTTCCAGAGCTTCATCCCATTTATCTGAAAGCACAGTCTAGTACGTATATTGTGCTAAAGGATCAGAAAAGTCTGTTTAGAAGACATGATAGAGAGCAAATTGAATTCATTACGTGAAGACCCACTTGAGAATGGGTATCCACCAAGATTTATCGATAAAAACATAAAGGAAAAGCTTCCATAACCAAAAATCACAAGTGTTCCTAAGAAAACTCTCTTCATGAACTTGGATTTCAAAGGTTAAATGGAGGCAGAAATTCTTAGCAACCGCCTTTCTAAATGTCTGAAAAAGATATTTCCAACGGCCACCTTACGTATCATATTCCCCAGAAGACAATTAATCCAGTCAGTCTAACGCTAAGGTTAAGATACCGCTTTTTGCCACCCCAATGTGTATTTATCAGTTTACTTGTTCGTGTATCGTGTTCTTATATCGGCTAAACGCAAAGTCAAGTTCGTAAACGTATTCTGGAACACTGTGTAGCTCGGATAGCCAGAGGAGAAAAGAAGAAGACTAGCAACTCCACCTTTAGACACATAGTCAACTCTGGACACCGAGCATCCACCGGATGAATGCTTCACTGTGCTACACAGAGTTCCTCAACATTGTACGAAAGGACTTCGAATAAGCCATCTGTACATAGGTGAATCATTGCCTATTCGGGATCTGAAAGCAGGTCTATGTGTTCGAAAGCACTACAAACATATAATCCTCTTACCGTGGCCAGAGTACAGTTCTTACTATAATTTCGCCTTCTTTTATTATGTAGGTTTACTATTATTTTTGTTACTTATTCTTATTTTCATCATCCTTGTTTTTTTATCACTCTACTACTGTTCATCAATAACACTGCATTTTCACATAGAATTCATAGAAACACTTTATGTCTTACCACTAGTTCTTACCCACTCTACACAGTTGTACTGATTAGTCATTTTCCCACACTTTTTACGTCGTCCCAACTTCTTCCCCCTTTTTCTAATTTCTAATTAATCACCCTTTCTAGATTACACCTAACATTACGTTTTCGAGGAAAAATTTAACCACTATCTGATTGGTCTTATGAATAATTTCTAAATTTAATTACGACTGTACAGCTTATTATATTTATTATTATGACCAGTTCGCACTTACATATTCATTACTGATAAAATTAAGGGAGAACAGTAGAACAATTTTTAACACACTTGCAAATTTTACATTATGTCATTTGATAGGAGGTTCCAAATTACACGTAAATAAGTTTTCACACAATGAGTTCAAGTTTAAACAAAGTCGCTGGATGCATACAATGGTAAAGGACTTAACTAATGAAAACGAGAGTTGTGTAAGATGATGAGTGACTAATAAATTGAGTAATGGTGTGTGAGCTCAACTGAAATCACAGAAATGAGAGACAAGCAAATTTAAATTATATCAAAGGAGGGGTGAAGTTAATGCCAACGATTACGTAATTAAATGAAATAGGGAATAAAGACATTCAGTTATCAGGGCAAAGAACGACTGATAACTGCCTCTCTGAATGCATAAATCATATCTCAAACGTTTGATAGAGATTGCTTCGGCAAATTTGAGAAGAATTGAGCTCTTTTGTCTATTGTTAATTTTAAACGATCTTGCGACGTCCACCACATGAACCGCGATGGCACTGTTTAAAGCATTTGTTCCCTGGTGGGGACGTAGTCTTTCCGGCAAATGTTCAGAAAATCGGAGGTATGCTCTTCTTCTTTCTGTTCTCCCAATGTAACTGCTCCCCAAGATACACGAAAATTTGTATACACAGTTGAAGTCAACCTGAGAAGAGCTTCTGTCGACATTCATTTGACTGCAACAAAGAGCATGTTATCCGATAGACGGGAACCAACTTTGCTGCAGGATAGGGTCTGGCTAGTGACATATTCAAACTTCTGTTGACTATTGCTGGAATATTTTCACCTTTAGAACTCAGTTGAGAGATGCTGGGCTTTTTCCCCCTGTAGTTTGTTTGATATTTGAGTCTTCACATCTTCCATACTTGTTGATGAATCTCTGAGAGTAATAGTTATTTTTCAACGTCTAATCTAATCTAATAAGCATGCTCTACGAACAGGTAATGTGGTATTTGTTTTTAGTGTCGGGCAATATGTGAATGCTTAATTGATTTTCAGTACCATGGTGTGTCATATTTCAGTATTGTAACATTATCAAGTTAAGTTACTGGATTGCAAATTGCTCACGATGTACAGGTAGCTTCAAAGTCACCACTACATCCCGAAAATTCTTCAATCAAACGTCTGTTGATAGAATTTCTCACATCACTTCTAACTAATTTCGCTAGTTTACACTTCATTCTTGAGAATATCGGCGGATATACTGCGATGTAGCATGTGAATATTGTGGTGGCATCAATAGGATTTTTCCGTTTATTCTATTTAGATGTGATAAATTTATTATCTAGAATTGATTCAAGTTGTTAATTTCCATATATTGTTTGAAGCCGCACTAATTCATAAACTTGATCGGTTCATACTTGGTCGTTTCACCTCCAGCATACGCTAAAATCGATTTGCATGCCTGTATGTGTCACTACAGTACATCGATTGACAGTAAGCCTTTTTTTTACAGCTTAACTTTCTGTAACCCTGATATGACCTTATTTTACCCTTCTTTGACCTCTGTTTCACTGACTAGATGAGTGTGTAGTTAATGTGATTAATTTCCGATTTCGAGGATTTTTTATTACATTAATTGTATTTTATTATTATTATTAATCCCTTGCATTCCGAGTGGAACATAGGGCTTCAACAACACATCTCCACTTTGTTCTGTTTTCTGTCGTCCTCTTCAGCTGGGTCCACGATTGACTAAAACTCTCGCATCTCTTCCTCACATGATTTGCTCCATGTCACCCTTGCGCTGGCGACTAACTCGTCGTCTTCCATTCGGGTTCCACTTGAGGGCATGGCGTGCGACGTCATTCGGCGGCTTCCTCAGTGTATACCCTATCCATCTCCACTTTCTCCTACATATTTGTTGAGCGATCGACTCTTGTTTGGTTAGTTCCCATGGTTTCTTGTTGCTTATTCTTTCTGGCCATTTGATCTACAGAATGGAGGGAAGGCAGTTGTTGATGAAGGTCTGCAATAAGCTGTCGGAAATCGTTTTCGTGACACGCCAGGTTTCTGACTCATATGGAAGAACCGACTTCACATTGGTTTTGAAAATGCCAATCTTGTTCCTTATGGTGAGTGAGAGCAGAGGATTTCCAAACTGGTTTCAGGTTGATGAAGGTAAATCTTGCCTTTCCGATTCTGACTTTGATATCTTCATCCGTTCCGCCTGTAGTTGAAACAATTCTTCCTAGCCAGATAAGTAAAAGAGGTAACCCCTGTTAGATCTCTCCCGTTGATGGTAATTGGTGCTGGTTGTTGATTTTGTTGCTGTTGCTGTTGGTTGGTTGGTTATCTTCATCATCTCCGTCTTCTCTATGTTCGCCTGGAGTCCTATCTTCGCTGGTTGCTTCTTCAGCCAGTTTGTTGGTGTTCGCCTGCCTGCCTGTAAGTCTTCGAGTTTGTGTGGCATAAGACATATATAATCTGCGAAATCTAGATCTTCTAGCATCTTCTTATCGGTAGTCCAGCGTAATCCTGACTCCTCGCTCCCAACGCACAGTCTGACGCATAATCCAGTCCACCACAGTTAAGAATATCATCGGTGATATTTTCTATTTGTTATTTGTCTGAATGCTATTTAAAGGCTTTTGTCACATAAAAGTACCACGCAATACCGCACAACTATTGGCACGCCTCCCTTAGAGTTTCTTTCTAATATGCAATATTCTGCTGATAAATTGGTGTTAACCAAACCTACTTTTCTCTTCTCGGGGGGAAAGGAACGCTTCTTACTTACTTGCATGATCCTACGTGGTCACTCTGGGCTGTCAGCTGTCGTATCTCTGGCAGACCACGAAGACAGTCTGAGACGGGTTATGTTTATCAAGTGGGGTCACCTCCTGGCCCAGTCGATTAGTCGGTTTAGTCGAGGACGATAACATGATAATTGAAGCAGTGGTAGTAGTTATAGTGACAATAGTCAGGATAACTAAATAACGGCGGGAAGACAAAATTTGTAAAGGATAACAGTGATAGGAAAAGTACAGATGATTAACACAGAAATTAGTGAATTATACATAGTATGTGAGGGCTGCATTCCTGTCTGATCTCTAGTTAACTGGCTGTATGTGGTTACATGGGTGTCTAATTCCCTTTTAAATCTATCTATTGGTGATGAAGAGGCTATTATGTCGGCAGTGCACTCCAACAACAGCAATGTGGGGTAAAAAGAAATGAGAACAGGTTTAATTGTTAGCCGTTTTGGTGAGAGACCCTTCGGAGGCTCCTACGAAGAAATATAAGTAATCTACCATGAGCATAAATCCGTTCAGACATTCTCTCAGTAGTGTTGTTGTTGAGCATAAGATACCACTATATGAAAGTGGTACTTAACAAAACGGGCTTTATTCATGTGCAACTAGGTTTAGGCAACCACACATGTAAACAGTTCGAATTTAAGTAGTTAACAGAAGACTAGTATGAAGTAATTATCCTCATCTGTGGTTTATGTTTTATAGAGCTTTCCAAAACAGGAACGCGGTTTCTGAGGGGATTAGAGAAAGGTCCACATATGACGTTGAAAGACATTAGAGAAGAATATCAAAGGCTAACATTCGCAATGATATCAAGTGTTTCCAATTCGGCAGTCAGAATACAGCAGAAGTGTATGTGTTGCAACCAGTATCATCGATATCAAATTCACTGCATTGCTTACAGTAGAAACCGCCTTCACTATACCGGTACTGTAGAGCTCTGCACTATATGAAGTGATGCCTATTCAAAATAGTAAATATCAGCATCGACGTAGGCATACTATCGGGTACAAAGATGAGTTATCTAAGAAAATTAATAGACCAAACATTTCAGAAGCCGATCCCATCGACATTCTATAATCAAGGCTGTGATTATTACAGATACCTATCAGATAAACCTCTTTGGAGAACTTAAATACATTTGTGTAGCCTGCACACCTTTACACAGACATGACACCTGATATAAGGAAGCTGTTGAAGGAAGAGGGACGCCCCGACATAGATGAGCGAAATCAGATCATGGAGGAAAACTTTGCCTAAATGAAGAGTTGAAATGCAATATCAGATCTCGTGAAACTCAGTTTATGAGGACAAGCTATGTGATTACCTCAGGATTAGACTATTTTGAAGGACTGCGATCCTAAAAATTCCCTTTAGAGAATTTATTTAACAGAGTGGAGCTAATAGACTCTTCTTCAAGTCACTGTTGCATCAAAAATTGGGGCGTTACAAAATCATGAAAGCGAATTTAACACCAAAGCAGATTTTGCCCTAGAAGACCTCTACCATCACCATCATAAAAGATAGCAGAAACTTAGCAGAAGCGATTAGAATAAACAGGTAACACCCGTTCGTCATGGACAATCTTCATCACAGTTATTCAGAAAGCGAGTGATTCCATTCCGAGTTGTGCGAATATCTTGACGGGTTTGGATGCAGCTCCAGAATTACACCATTAATTGCTACTGCCTCCAGATGACTAGTGTATCACCACAAATTGTGAATGTGTATTAGCAACTAGGAAGTTTTGGAGAAGTGTGACAATATGTTCACCATAAAAATATGTCGAGAGTTATTTCAGTACAATAGCTTACCTTGCCAAGACTCGAAAACATTTGTCCACGTTATACAATGTTCCGTCTTTATTGCCTATCTCATTCAGTCATATTCTCTTTTCTCACCTACTTCCGCTTTCATATGGGAAAACAGCTTTCACCACACTTCAGGTACTACACCAATCAGGATGTCATGAAGAATATTACTCTGCCCAAGATTTCCATAGCCTCTCTCTCCCTACATAGTTCGTAGACTACAGATAAAAGTCACTCAGAAAATTATCTCACCAGAGTTGAAGGTAGAAAATTAAAAGGGACTTCTTCATCAATTGAAGCTATGCAGGCCAAGACATAGCTGAAAATCTTTAAGTTTTATTTACCCACACATCAAATAGTCTTAACATCTATAAAAAATTTACATTTTCAAGTATTGGATTTGTAGGGAATTTTGTTTGATTGGTTGGGGGATTTCATCATGAGCTGACATGGGCGTACTGATGAAGAATCCCAAACTAGGAGGAAACAGCTGTCCAGTACTTCCAGCTGGTTTTCCAAAGTTCTCAAATTTATGTCAGCTCATGATTAAGTCTTCCAGCCAGTCAAGAAAGGTACAATGTTAAAGCTCATTGGTGAATAAGTTGGTTTAATACAATTAGTTCCCTTTATAGATTTTTGGAAAAGAACAGCAGTAAACACTGTGGCATGAATTCAGTACAGTTTGTTCCCATATGTTCAAAATCTTCCATATAAGCAAGCAAGAAAGTGAATACTTATCTACTATTTAGCAATTTAAGATGTTTACTGAACAAAGAATATTCCCATTTTCGATAACTTGCTCTTCATCAGGTTCTACAGTTATATATGCATTATAGTGAATGAATGAATTAGTGTTATTAACCACAATAATGTTGTTTAAATAACATCGAGTCAATAATAATAGTGGTAATAATATCAATGGATTACATTTCGATAGCATCAACATAACACTACACACTGAATATCCGAGAGGCAAATTAGGAAAGATAACCGTAATACAGAATTCATGAATTTGTAGTCTCCACTGAAGGCCGGCCAGGCCAGTAGTAGTAGTGGCTAGCTGGACCTACCTCTCATGCACACAGAGCATCGGTTGTTTCAGGTGAATCATGATAGCCCCTGCTGTTTGGAGTACGCAGTACTCTGATGTTTTTGTTGATTTGTTTGGTACCCGGTAGATGACAGAGAAGGATTGTTCAGTGCTGGTTTTGTGGCCGGTTTGGACCAGATGGTCTAACATCGAACTGTTGATTGTTTTCTTACTACACCTTTACTTAGCCACACTGGTAGATGTTCCAGAGCAAGCACAAAAAATCAAGTTCCTGGAGCTACGATCAATTTAACTCGCTCCAGTAAAAGTGCAGTTGAATTGGTAGATACAACTGGAAGTGGCTAGTCTAGGTACTTCATCTTTCAATCGAGGAATCACCATCGGTCGTGTAGAAAACATGACTTGTAGTTTGCCAGCACTAAAAGTTCTTTAAATGGATTTCCTTAACTTGTTAGCAATTATTTCACTAGGTGAGCGTCACCTTTGAATCGCAGTCGTATATATAAAGGTTTTCGTATTTACAGATGGAGAATAGTCCTTTTCCGCTTTCTTTGTCATGTGTTCCTTGATAAATTTGTCTAGACAGCTATTTTCAATCAAGGTATTGTATATGATACCTAATATTGAAAAAACTTCTCTTTCATCTGCTGAGTGCCAAACAAATTGCGAAAAACATCCGAGTACTGCATACTCCAAACGCAGGGGCTATCGTGATTCACCTGAAACAACCGATGCTCTGTGTGTGTGCAAAAGGAGCAAGTTCAGCTAGCCACTAATACTGCTCTGACCAGGCTTCAGTGGAGACTATAAATTCATGAATTCTGCATTACTATTCTTTTTCCTAATTTGTCTGTCTGATATTCAGTGTGTAGTGTTATGTTGATGCTATCGAAATGTAATCCATCGGTATTACTATTATTATTCATTCGGTGTTATTTAAACAACATTCATTTTGTTAATAACACTAATTCATTCATTCACTATAATGTATATATAACTGTAGAACCTTATGAAGAGCAGGTTATCGAAGGGCATATATTCTTCGTTCAGTAAACATTCTTTTGAAAAACAATTTTGATGGGCATTTCTAATCAACTTAAGATGTCATTGTCAAATGAAAATAATTTGGCATAATTTAGTAGTATAATCAACATAAAATAAGTATTTTCAATTCCACACAACATTATATATATGTGGACGAAAATGATATTGTTCCTGAGGTAATTACAAGCATCGCAAACAAAGTTATAAATGGTTATTAAGGTAACAAATTATACTGTTAATTTGATTCAGAAAAAATAAAGCAAATTAAAAACTACTGACAAGGTGTGATTAAGATCTTACAGGTGTTTCAGAGGGCAGCTGAAATATGATATATATATATATATATATGGTATGATAGGAGGTGAGATTATAACAAGACTGTGAAGGATAGACTGAGAAAAAAGATTAACGCGTAATATATACAATAGGAAGATAAAAATTGTTTAAGGATCGTCAGAGGATGCGACAACAAACATCTAGTTGGGTGGATCTCATTAAAATATGTCTTGTAACATAAGTAACTTACATGAACTGGTTAGTTCGCACGGTTCCACTATCATAGATGCCACTGAAGTTTAAACCAAGTCAGATGATGAATACACTAGAATGAGTATTTCGTTTGATCACCTTTCCTGGTCTTCTCACATCATGTTAGTTTCCAGAAAGATATTTCTTTTGACATTCTACGTAAGGAAGGAAGTTGAAACTATATGGTGTCATTCCTTCTCTACTGTTACAGTTAGTTAATTCTTGTATTCGGCCTATACGTCTTTACTGCTCCGCTCCTCCAGCTTAATTTTCCCTGGGCTACTTAAGAAAGACTTTGTTATACTGGCAAGGGCACCAAAAGACGTCAGGAGGGCAAGTTGGGTGTTGCTAAACTAATTCGTTAATACTGTTGTAGATAGACACATAGACTCCTGAAAGAAATTAGCAAATATAATCTCGAATAGCTAATGCTTCAGCTATGTACAGATGGCGAATCCAATGTCACCTACTTCTGAAAAAGATCTGGATCAATTCAAAGCTTCAATTCTTGACAGCTGTTACAAGTACATTCATACGCGACCGAGCCACCGTTATCTACTGACCAAGGAACACAGACGACAACCTAAACAGCTCCAAGAAAATAAAGACATAATCCTCGTCCGTCCTGATAAGGACAACGGTATTGTAGTAATGAATAGATCCGATTATAATGAGAAATTGACAGATATACTATCAGATAACACTAAATTCTTCGAATCACCCAACCAGAAAGACACAACCGAAAGAACTGAAAACCTATTTACAAAATTGCTGAAGAGAATGAAAGAAGATTCAGTCATAACACCGGAGGTTTATGAGCAAATAAAACCTTGCAGTTCAACTATTCCAAGACTGTATGGATTGCCTAAAGTGCATAAGCAGAATTTCCCACTTCGACCTGTCATAGATATGGTTAACTCACCATATCACCAAATCACGAAGTGGCTAGCTGATATCCTCGAACCAGTTAAAAGACATATGACAAAATATAGCCTCAGAGATACATTTGACTTCGTCGACTCAGTGAAGGATGTCAACGTGTCTGAAAGATAAATGATCTCACTAGATGTCGCTTCTCTATTCACAAGTATCCCCCTAACTGAAACAATATGCTTCATTTGTAATTACATCGAAACCAACAACCTAGAAGTTCCTCTCCCAATAAACTACCTGAAGGAACTTCTTCTCAGATGTACGTTCAATATCCAGTTCAAATTCAATGAAAAGTTCTATGTACAGAAAGATGGGATAGCCATGGGGTCTCCTCTCGGTCCACTCCTAGCCGACTGTTTCATGGCGAGCCTGGAAAAAAACATCCTCAATCCCTTGATAAGTCAACTGCACTTATACAAGAGATACGTAGGTGACACGTTTATAATCTGTGATGAAAATTGTGATTTAGATTCTCTCCTCAAAACCTTCAACGCAGCGCATCCATCGATAAGTTTCACCTTAGAAAGAGAATCGAACAACGCATTTCCATTCCTTGATGTACTACTCACCAGACGACACGACTGTACGATCCAAAGATCAATATGGACAGTTTATCAACTTCCAGAGCTTTGTCCCACTAATCCGAAAGAGAAACCTGGTACGTACGTTGTGCTCAAGGATTAGAAAAATCTGCTCGGAAGACATGGCGGAGAATGAATTAAGTTTATTGCGTAAAATCCTACTAGAGTATAGGTATCCAAAACATGAAGGAGAAGCCTCCTGTGCCAAACATCGCAACGGTTCCTAAGAAGACTCTCTTCATGAACCTAGAATTCAAAGGTGATGTCGCAGCGGAAATTCTCAGAAACCGCCTTTCTAAATGTCTGAAGAAGACGTTTCCAACAGCCACTCTACGTATCACATTCTCCTACAGACAGTTAATTCAGTCTAACGCTAAGGACAAGATACCGCTTTTGGCCACCTCGATGTGTATTTATCAATTTACTTGCTCGTGTGGAGCAAAGTATATTGGCCGTACGCAACGTCAAGTTCAAAAACGTATTCTGGAATACTGCCCAGTTTGGTTGGCCAGAGGAGAAAAGAAGAATAGCAACAGCTCGATCCTCGGACACCTTGTTATCTCTGGACATCGAGCACCCCCACATGAATGCTTCACAGTGTTACACAGAGTCCCTCAATATCGTACAAAGGGACTTCGGATTCGCCAAATATTATCTTGTTAGACTTCCAGCATCCTCTGTATACACAACTCTCCCCGCTTGCATCTCATCGGGTAGAAATAAAAGCAACTAAAGAAGACTATGTGCTCGGACGACTAAGTAAAAAACTTTTCAATACCTTATTTAGCAGCATGCATTGCATGTGATGAGAAAAAATCGTAAGGCAGGAAGGGCATTACCAACACACTGTGGAACTCTAAGTAAACGGTCTTTTTTGTTTTCATCGTTACACTATTGTTAAAATTTTCACTTAATTTTACATTCATATTCTTTGTAAACAATATTATCAGTGTCAATGTCTTATTTTAATCATTGCTCCTGTAGTGAGAAAATTAGATGCAATATTGTATTACATGCTGAAAATTCCATATTTGTACCAAAAGTACTGTATGGAATAAAGCCATTATTATTATTAACATATTTTAATTTCAGTGACCGAGTAAGAGAATAGGAAAAAAAAGCAAAATCAATGAGATTACTCATATGTGGAGTAATTTCTGGGAATGACACTTCCCCTAGTATTATTATTGTTCCCTTGGGTTCCTAGTGGAACATAGGGCTTCAAATGCGCGCCTCCACTTGCTTCTGTTTTCTGCTGTACTTTTCACTTGCATCCATGTTAGTCCATACTGTTTTAGCTCCTCTTCACAAGATCTCCTCCATGTCACCCTTGCACGTCCCACTGGCCGCTTCCATTTCGGGTTCCACTCGAGATATGGCCTGGCGCGCGATGTCACCCAGCGGCCTCCTCAGCGAGTGTCCAATCCATCTCCACTTTCTCCTGCATATTTTTTGGGCGATTGGTTCTTGTTTTGTTGTTATTCCCATAGTTTCTTGTTGGTTCTTGTTCTTTCCGGCCATCTGATCTTCAGTATAGAACGAAGACAGTTGTTGATAAAGGTCTGCAACAGGCTGTTGCAAATATTCTTTGTGACCCACCAAGTTTCTGATCGGTATAGAAGAACTGACTGACTTGACGTTTGTATTGAAAATCCGAATTTTGTTGTTGATGCAGGCTGAGTGACGAAGATTTCCAGATTGGTTTCAGGTTGATGAATGTGTTTCTCGCCTTCCCGATTCTCGATTTGACATCCTCGTCCGTTCCTCCTGTAGCTGAGACAATGCTCCCTAGATAAGTGAATGAAGTAACCTCTTTCAAATCCCTCCCGTTGATGGCGATTGGTGCTGGATGTTGCTGCTGTTGTTGTTGTTGGTTGGTTATTTTCATAACCTCCGTCTTGTCTATGTTCACCTGGAGTCCTGTCTTTGCTGCTTCTTCGACCAGTTTGTCGGTTTTCGCTTGTAAGTCTTCGATTTTGTGTGACATCAAACATAAATCATCCGCGAAATCGAGGTCTTCTAGTTCCCCTAGTAATCAAAGCAAAAATCTGGACACCTTAAGTAGAAAACTTACTTACTATAATCAGAAGAAATGATTTAGGATTCACTCACAGATTAATCAACAATGTGTTTGAAGACACACAGTTCACAAAGAGAAGGGAATCAGATACCCAAATCCCCTTCTTAGATGTCGTAGTCATGAGAACAAACAGATATACAAGAAATCAACCCACATAGACTAGAAATAATAATCCCTTAGCACATGAAGGAAACTGTACAAAAATTGTTTAAAATGCTAAAACACACTGCAGTACTGAAGAGGATAGAAGAGAAATGTTTGTCGTTTATGTCGACTAAACAAGCTAACGGCAAAAGAAGGCAAGGCCAATACTATCTACAAACTAAGTTGCATGAACCGTGATAAGCACTATATTTGTCAAGTTGCATATATATATATATATACCCTAAATAACTGTAGAGCCCCGAAATAAAGTTAGGAGAAGAGAGATCTCTTCGCTGACTCATGTGTTCTGATTACTTGAAATAGGAATTTTTCCAAATGTTTGTCCAAGCTGCTGCTATCTGCATGTAACTGGTGAGATTATAGCTCTTTATAAATATGATTCCGATTATAATACCACTATACCTCCACGTGTTCACGTTCTACGGTATACTATCGCTGTACACGGTCAAAGACGAACAGTGCTGTATTAGGAAGCACGAGTGAAAACTTGAAAAGATGTATTGTTAACAAAATCAAATTTCGGAAAGCACGAGGCGAACGAAAAAGTGTGTAACCCCACAATATATAGCAAACGAAAACTAATGTTCAGTGTTACAATAGCCAGTATACGACAAGTCGTTGTAAAATCATTAATATAAGTGTAGAACTCGGGCATTGTGGTTGTAGAATGTAATTCCATATTAGATAAGTTCATTTTAAATATCATACAGTGATGATGCAGTATTAACAACCAGAGGACAAGGTTTCGAGCATAAATGATTGTCACTCATGTCCACATAAATTTTAGTCACACAATTTCACATTTAATCTTTCCTAACTCACTTCTGAGTTAAGAAAGAGAACAAGGAGAGCTGGCCATACTAGACTGTAGAATAAAACGAAAACAAGATTGGTGGATGGATGGTTAGATACTAGCATTTATAGGAAACCAACAAGTTCTAATAAGTACTTAGATTTTAATTCATCGCACCCAGAATCAGTAAAATCAGGTCTAGTTAAATGTCTATATAATCGGGCCATGAGCCTTACTAGTAAGCGAGAAAATTTAAATAATGAAATCAAACAAATAAAGGAAATATAACAAGTTAATTAGCTAACTGCCCACCAGAATGTATTCAGAAATATATGAAGAGCCATAGAAAAGCTAAGATTAGCAATAAAAGTGATGAAAATAACAAAAGTAATGTGGAATTCAGAGCCTCGATAGTACTGCTGTATGAAGAAGGAACATCAGAAGCCCAAAGTATGATTCTCAATATAGCTGGAATTAAGTTGGCATTTAAACCAACCAACCAATCACCTCTCTCAGAGATAAACTTTATCGGCTTAAGGACCCAATAGATCCAATTAAGAAGAATAATATAATTTACCAAATACCATTATGGGTAAAATTTATTTTGATAAAGTCTCACACAGTGTTGTACAGTAATATTTACTGATGACCACGTTTCGAGCACAATTTATTGCTGCTAATAATCATATCAAGGCACTACTCACACAACTTTGTTACTTCTTTTATATAATTCCATCATTATTTTTCATCGCTCGACTTGATTGGTAGTTTTGATATAACAAGTCTTTATACTAATATACCAATCAATATGGCTTTAGAAGCAGTTAGAAAAGAGCTAACCGCAGATCCGGAACTCACTCATAGGACGAAGCTTCCCACTGAGGAAATTATTTTAGGAATTCAGTTATACCTCACATTTACTGTCTTTAAATTCCAGGTCAAAATATATAAATAAACAAACGGTGTAGCAACGGGATGGATGACCAATATCTCCTATCGAAGCAGATATCTTTATGGACAGCTGGGAAAATATTGCTCTTAACGCAACATTTAATCCTACTCCAAAAATATGGTGGAGATATGTGGACGAAACTTTCACAGTGTTTAAAAATAAGTAAATATCTCTAGCTTCTTCACACATATAAACTCACTAGTAGAAGGAATAAAATTCACATTTGAAACGGAAAATGAACAAAATGGATTAGCTATGACATTAGGTGGTTGGAGGCAATCGGCAGGAAGGTTGCAGCTACACCTTGCTGATGAGTGCCAACTAGCATGAAACCTAGCTCCAAGGCTTCCTTCCGATTGCCTCCAACCACTTAATGTCATCAAAACAATGTGCACCATGATGGTGAGCTACCTAGAATGGTGGCCACATTACAACCTGACTGATAGAGTTCAGTCTGGACCAAAGAGTGGACTAGACACATCACACTAGTTACTAGTGTCAAGTCAAAAGAGACTTAGCTATGTTAGATTATAAAATAAAACGAGTACAAGAAAGTAAACTGCACACTAGTGTTTTTATAAAAAGCCAACGCAAACTGCTAATAGATATTTAGACTTTAATTCATCTCATCCGTTATCTGTCTGTGAGTGAAGGCTGGCTTAGTTAAGTGTCTGTCTAACAAACCCAGTAATATTGCTAAATAGTACAGCAAAAACATAAATGACGAAGTAAAACAGATAGAAGCAGCGTTGGTATCAAATAACTATTCTATAAAATTCATTAGGTAGATCAGTAAAGGTCAGAAGCAAAATAAAAACAATTGTGGAACTAATAATGATAACATGAGTAAGAGAGAATATAAGGCGTCTACTGTTACACCATATAAGGAGGGGACATCTGATACCCTAGGTAGGATTCTAAATAAAGCAGGAATTAGATTGGCATTCAAACCTACAAACCCACTCAGGCAGGACAAGCTCTGTAGGCCAGAGGACCATGTCGGTGGATCCAATTAGACAAAATAATATAATTTACAAAATACCCTGCAATGACTGTGAGTGAGGTCAACTACATAGGTCAAACTAGTAGGTCGGGGGTAGTCAGCTTGTCAGAACATAAGAATTTAGCTGAGGTAAGAATGGTTGACCCGAAGAAGGCAGGTGAGCAATTTAGAAAAAAGCTCAGCCCTGTATTGCACTGCATGCATTAACACACAACCAGACAATAGGGTGGGTGGGAGAGGGTTAAAATTCCAAAAAGTAATATAGGTAGGTGGAGGTAGAGAGAGAGGCTGATCACTGAATCCTTGTTCATCGAGTCTACACCCAACACATGCAATAGGAATGACTCGTCATTCATGCCGGAAATATGGGAAATACTACTACCAATCATCAAGTCAAGGGATGAAAAATAATGGAATTATATAAAAGAAGTTAGAAAGTTGTGTGAGTAATGCCTTGATATGATTATGAGCTCTAATGAATTGTGCTCGAAACGTGGTCATCAGTTAAAATTACTGTACAACACTGACTGTGTGAGACTTTATCAAAATAAATTTTACCTATAATAGAATTATACTCTACCACAGTGCACAAGTTCTCTTCTTATATCAATGTTACCAAATACCATGCAATGAATGACTGTTAGTGAGGTCAATTACATAGGTCGTTAAACTAGTAGATTGGGGTCAACTAGATTATTGGAACATACAAATCTAACTGGACCTATATTAACTCACCCTGCTAATTAGAATAACCTAGAAAAAAGCTCAGCTGTTGTACTGCATTGCATTCACTTGCATGTAATTACAAAATAGCTGGTGTGTGGGACAGGGTGAGAGCATTAAAAAATGTAATATAGTTCGATGGAGAGACATAAAGGTTAATCACTGAATCTTTGTTTATCGATTGAACACCGCACACGTACAGTTAATCGGAATGACGCGAGACGCTTATACTGGGGATGTGGAAGCTGGCAAGAAACAACAAAGGGAAGTTGGAGAGAGAGAGAAAAAGAGAATATATATATATATATAAGGCTAGTAAAAACAAATGAACCGACTAAGTAATGTTAGATTGTATGGGAAGTAAATGAAACACGTTTTTAATGAAGATGTGATAAGATTAAGGGATGATAAGAGAGGAGGGGTTTAAAATATAAGTAAGGGGTGGTGTAGAAGTCATTAGTTGGTTATGCCTTAATCGGTCAAGGGAGGGATAATGGCTGTACGAACTTCTTTGGAATGCATAGTTGAGGTTTAATAGTTCGAATGCCTATCGCCTTGGCTGTGTGCAGTAAACGAATACGAAGTCTATTGGGCGTACTACTAGACAGCTTAGTCAACGTGTTAGTGAACATCTCCCATCGTGGGGGTTTGGCAAAGGACAGACAAAAACAATTCGTAGCTCAATTTTGTCACACTTAATTGATAGTGGTCATGTAACCGAGAAAACGACAGCCTTCAAAGTAATTCATCGTATCCCACTGAATCTTTCCAATAGACTTCGTATATTTTATAATTGTTTACCCACGCACACATGCACACACACCATTGTATACTGAATATACACAAATATTTTCATATTCAGTTATCTACGACCATGAACTTTCATTATATTTTGATGACTGTTTCATGACTCATATGATTGGTCAAACATTTTTAAAAACAAGAGATGTCCTTTGTTTTATGTATAAACCTCTGTTATGTTAATTTTGATTAATTCCCCTGAAGAAGTTCGAACCAGTTTGTCGAACGTGGGAAACGTTGGAATTACTCATTTCAATTTCTGTGAGATTTCGCAAATATAATTTTTACTTGTATTGCTGTTGATTGTTCCCTTTACCGGAAGTTTAACTCCTCTTATGAATATGTAAATTCTACCTATATCAATGGAATACCAGACAACCAATACGACTAGACTAGAGGGCATGAAAACAACCAATCACATTCCAGGTGGTCACCAGGAGAGGTGACTAATAAACTCGTGGAGAAATTTAAAAGCTCACTTCAAATTGAAGTATGCACTGGAGATATTACCTAGCAGGCAGAGCAATGAAACCTTCACAGGTAAACCATCCACCTAGCTCAAAGAATACAACTACATCAAAATAGAAATATAATGCAGTTATTCTGAAATAGTGGATAAAATCTGTTGTGTATACTGGATGATTTTTGATGTTATTTTGAGTTCTTTGAGTTGGATGATTTAATGTTAAAGCTTTCATTGATCTTCTGGACATCTTGACTGTGAAGTGAACTCCATGACTGGCATATTTCTATCTCTTTGTGACTTTCACTATGATCGGTTATTTCTTTTTGCAGAATTAATCCAATTGTAATGAAAATGATCCTGTCGTTGACCTTATATTTAACCTTGCACTCATGTGACATTTTTATTGATTCTTATTGATCTGCATGTCTATTGACTACAAACTGATCTGAGTGTCTGATGTTCTTTGTGTTTCTTGTGTCTTGGATATTTGCACTCTAAACGGGACATCTACCTATTAACTCATAAGGAAAGACACAGTTTTTGTTTTTTCAGCGAAGAAATATCTCTTTTCAACGACTTCATTTTCAAGCTGTACATTCGGAAAGGCATTAAGTGGTACTAGAAATTGCTCAGTCAATATTGCACATATGATGATAAGAATAAAGATTATTGAAACGATGTATTAACGGTTAAACCTGATGATTTACAAATTTATAAAAATTATTAAATAAGTGAACTGCTATAACGATTTAAAAATGGTAGGTCAAGTGTTGTCTAACAAATTAAGAGTACGATGATGAAAAAAGTAAAGACGGCGAAGATGAAGCGAAGTGGAATGGATTCAGGTGACAAAACAGAATAAAATAAAAGAACATAACTATGACCAAGGTAAAGTAAGGGATTTGATGAAACATTTATGAACACATAATTTAGGTTTCTGTCCATGTGTGGCTGGAGCTTCGGTTATGCACAAGTGGATGAAACGAAAGCTTTTGGAGTGATTGGATTTGGTCCTGTACGTAACTTGGAAGGATAAATCACGTAGGACTGAATGACCTGACTCCAGAATGTGTTCACCAGTTGGAGACTTTGTCGTCCTATGCTCAACTTTCATTAACCAAACCGGTTAGTGTTCAGCTAAGCGTTTACAACGTCCAGTGCAGTCAGCTTCACACGAGCTTGTGAATGAGTATATGCACATAGAGGTGGACATAAGCGGTAGTTTGTCCTTGATGCATTGTCGAATCATGTTTCGGCTGGTAATTACTAAATATAATGATAAATGGTTTTTAATCAATTCAGCACTTTTGTCACATTCGAATGCCAAACTCCTGAACAATGTCTTCTTTAGCACTGTGATTTGGCTGTGGACGGTTTCTTTCTTGATCCTATGGTCGATAAAACGTCTAGAAAGAATACATATTATTTAAGAGAGATGTGCACAGGCTTTCTAGCTCTACGTTGACAGTAACAACTAAGCAAATTTTCCGAGTTCTGGAGCATAGAGCACGGCTAAGATTTCTCTTCCTGACTAGAGGTACCCATCTGCTGAAGTTACTTGTAAATGACTTATAAATGCTGACTTTCCATAAATCGACTTTTTAACGTACCATCCTCTCTACCATCTAGCATCATATCTAAGAAGTGAAATGTGGAATTCGACTCTTCTTCCAGTAAAACTGACAGTTGTCCACAGTTGTCCACATGAATTGATACGAACGAATGTGTATTACGTATTTTGACTTCTAGTTTACTTTCTTTGATTCAAAGACTGTGGGGATGTTTGCTTTCGCCAATGTAAGTTTTACACATCGAGGCAATTCATCTTTGTAATGATTTTTGTTCTCTGACCCACTAAGAGTCTATTGATTTGTGGGTGACATCTATTCCAATGACATCTATTTCATCACTATTCCGACATTGACTTCAGATATACTTTTCATGTATTGTAGAACGACTTTCTTTGTAGTTTCAGAGGATGGTCTTGAAAACCACCTATCCGTATTTTGTTACTTTTTATTTTGTATTCAACTTTATACTACTTATTACTAGTGAGTAGTCTGAAATCATATCTCGTTATTCTGCAAACGTTAACCTTTTATTGATCACTGTTTATTAAAACCCATTTATTCTTTATAAATTACTTAAATTAATCCCAGCGTGTTAAGAAAATCAAAACAAGATTTTTCTGAACGTTTCGCTGTGTAGGCAACAGCTTCTTCAGCAGACTTCAATTTATTCTTTGTCTGAAATTCGCGCGTCGATTATTCGGACCGCGAATTTCCTCATTGATGCATCGCGACTGTGCATTTGACGGCATTCAATCACAAATACCTCACAGTCTAAAGTTTTTCATATTACATTTCATTATTTTACGTATAATATAATAGCGTACTTTAGAATAATCCTGCGTTTTGGATTCTACGCGTAATTCAAACATCGTATAGTTTAATTAGTCAACTGGGGGCTATCACCTCGAATTTGCTAACAGAAATCTACAGGTCTTATTGTTGTTTTCTCCACCTGTGAGGGTTGACTGTATCAAATTTTATCAAGTTGCTATTGTCTCTATCCACTTTCCAAGGGGTTCTACTATTTCTGAATATAATTCCATGTTATGTGAATGAAGTCAGTATTGTAGCGACCTGGAAGTCTATTGGAAGTAACGCAATCGTGTTTCGGTTTATCTTCTTGTGAGTATTTACCATTGCTTTGTTGATTGTGCACTGTATTACTAGTATTTATTCGCTTATTTTTATGCTCGTACAACCAAGTACAGGAACTCAACGATAACATACTTGGTCCGTGTTCTAAGTGACAGAGACGATATTAACCGCGAAGTCTATGACTTGCTTTGTTGTTAATAACATAATTTTAGTCCCTTTTATTTCTCTCTTATTTTGTGTTCTATAGTGAACTCCTTCTTAAACATACTTAGCTACCTAAATTATTAACATTGGCTTCCTTTTTTGTACTTTATTGTATTCCTTCTTTTGTGTATCTACTGTTCCCGACTCTATTAGCTCTATGAGTAGTACAAAATTTTCCCATCATTAACCATCAAGTAATTATTAGTTTTGTGGTTGTTTTTTCTTATTTTCTATTTTTTTCGGCAATATTTACTGACAATCATTGGTTGTGAACGCCATTGTCAAGACCTTAAAATTTTGTATTATGCAGGATTACTCACACCACCACTACAAACACTGCATTAGACCTGACTATAAGAAACAAAACAACAAACCTGAAATGCAATTTTATGATTGTTTAGTGTTGTTACAACCAAATTAACTGACCATCTTGGCGACAAACATTCTTAAATATCATTTCATAACTTCTTGTATGACTATAGCTTTACTGTCACCATGCATAATCATATCATTGCTTCCACCACCCAATACTGAGATATTATTTGTTATGTTGTTTATTTTCCTTTCTACTTCTTGATATTTTTTCGCATTTAAAAAAATTATTTTGTTTTTCCTGTTTTTTTGCTGTTGGTGTCTTTATATTTATTTTTTTGAAATACTTATTTTAAATGTTTGATAAAATTAGATGCAAATATTCGAGAAATGTGTTGGAAATTCCACACTGTACCACTATTACTGTTTCTGGAATTAAGCAAATTATTATTATTATTATGCGATTACTTGAAATCCTGCTGGATTTTGCATGCGCTAAACTTGCTCTCATTAACTAATCTCTTCTCAAAACGAGACAGCCTACAAAATGCACTGACAACCGGCTTTCAACAGCCACAAAACTTACCACAGCATGCTAAAAACAGGAAAATTGTGTTGCATTCATATAAGCATGGTTGATCAATATATTATATTTTATTATTATTGTCAATGGACGTGAACATTGATCGTTTGTTTATTGGAACTGGCAGCCATTGGTGGGCAACTTGAAGGCGCGAATGGTTCGATCGCTGGCAAGTTGAACGAAGGCAGAAACGAATACGAATAAAAGTACTTTATAACTTCATTTGTACTTGACATTTGTTTGTAGACTTTGTATTTTGTCTCGCTTTAATTGCCAAACAATATAATTTCGTTCAAGGAATACTGGTGTTTTGGATTTAAAGTTGAAACATATACATAGTATTTATCGGTTCAAAACGAAGACGTCTTCATTACAATAGGAACTTAGGGCTAAGTTCCTTGACAATTATTATTACTATATTACTATTCCCTTGGGTTCCGAGTGGAACATAGAGCTTCAACAACACACCTCCACTTTGTCCTATCTTCTGCCATCCTCTTCAGCTGAAATAAATAAGAATAAAATTGGCCCTGTCGTATTAGTTTTCGAAAACACATCCACTACGGACACATACTTGTGCCCAGTGCTAAGTAATGGTCGCGGTCTATCAAATACGTTTGCTGTGCTCTCAAATAACGTTCAGACTATCATCATATGGAGTAGTCAAAAGGACTGTGTATGCATTTAAGATTGTCGACGCATGTTTGCAATTACTAACACTATATATATATATATATATATATATATATATGTACATACTTCATTACCAAACAAGAAAATTCCCAGAGTAATGTAATGCTGAGAACAGTGAGTTCATAATGAATTCATCACTATGTACATTTTGTTTAAGTGAGATGATTCTATTTAGTTGTCGGTGAAGTTGCAATATCTTCCTGAAAAGTTTGTCCACTGAACTTTCATCAGCCAGATTACTTGTTACTGATTGATCCGGCCAAAAGCAACTGCAACACATTTTTGATTGGACACTAGTAACTAGTGTGATGTGTCTGGTCCTTCATTTGCTGCAGACTGATTTCTATCAGTCAGGTTTGTAATGTGGCAACCATTCTAATTAGCTTGCCATCACGGTGCAAATTGATTTGATGCAATAAGATGGTTGGATGGAATCGGTAGGAAGTGACGCGGGTGACGCGGGTTCGAATCTCAGAAGGGAAATGAGTTCCTTCAAGATTGCAGAAACGCTTTGCTGACAAGTGCCAACTAGCACGAAACCTACGTTACATCATCCTGGAGCGAATAAAAGATGCATGGAATGCAGAACTCCACCAGCACGCAACAAGCTGGATTCAAGAAAGGCAAATCATGTGCCCAACAAATTGCAACTCTACGCATGTTCATCGAACAAAGAATAGAATGGTAGTCAAACCACTCTCTACCTCGACTTCATCGACTTCGAAAAGGCCTTTACTAGGTAGCGTTGACCGAGAAGTAAACCGGAAACTGATTCCAAACTATGGCGTTTAGTGCCCCAAGTCTTTGTCATCCTCATTCAGGAGCTAGCTATATGACATTGCGATGTGTCAGGTGATCTACAACGGTAAACTCAGAGAAAGCTTTGAAATGAAGACAAGAGGAATACAAGGCTGCCTACGATCACTGACGATGATATTCTTAATTGTGGCGGACTGGATTATGCGTGAGAATGTGCACAGGGAGTCAGGAGACAGGAAAACACTGCACTGACCGATAAGAAGGCCCTAGAAGATATGGATTTCTTGCGTGGATGTCCAATGTAAAACAAATTCGAAGACTTACTGGTAGGCAAGCAGGCAGTCAGGCGAAAAGCAACAAACTGGCTGAAGTGGCTGGCATCAAATACAGGATTCCGGATGAACATAGAGAGGATGGAAGTGATGAAGATAACCAACCAGTCAGCCAACAGCAACAACAACAACGACCAGTACCAAATACCGTCAACGGGAGAGATTCAACAGAGGTTACATCCCTCAATTATCTGGCTAGGAAGCATGGTTTCAACCACAAGCAGTCGGTCAGCACGGATGAAGATGTCAAAGCTGGCCAGCCAGAATCAGAAAATCAAGATACGCCTTCATCAATTTGAAACCAGTTTGGAAATCTTCTGCCTTCACTCCGTATGAGGAACAAGATTCGCATTTTCAACACCGATGTCAAGTCGGTCCTTCTATACGGGTTATACACTTGATCAGCATGTCAGTAAGAGGATTTCCAACAGCTTGTTGCAGACTGTCAGCAGCAGCTGCCTTCAACATCTGGCTTCATTCTGTAGATCGAATCGTCAGAAAGAATAAACAACAAGAAATTATGTGAACAAACCAAACAAGAGCTTATCGCTCAACAAATATCTAGGAATTGGAAACATTTATTTCTCGATACGAATTTAAAACAAGCAATAAAGTTTAGTAAAGCGGGATTTAATGAATTCATCAAATTTCGGTAGAACTCGTCAGCTGAATACTCTACATAGACGGATATATACTTTTGAAATTACATTGGGAGATATAGGACTGAATACTTTACATACACGGATATATATATATATATATAAATATCCAGGAGAAAAAGGAGATGGATCGGGTATACATTGAGGAAACTGTCGAATGACATCGCTCACTGTGCCAATGCTTGAGTGGAATCCCAATGGGAAGCGATGAGTGGGTTTTCGGCGCAAGGGTGACATGGAGGAGATCGTGCCTCGTGGAGGAGGAGAAGTAGGAGATGAGTGACTCTGAGTTGTTGTGGTGCAAGCTGAAGAGGATGGCAGGAGATCCGACAAAGTGGAGGTGTGTTGTCAAAGCCCTATGTTCCACTTGGAACCCAAGGGAATAGTAATATAATAATAATGATAATAATAATAATAAAATATAATATACTGATCAACCATGCTCATATTAATGCAACACAGTTTTTCCTGTTAGCTAGCTGCGGTATGTTGTATGGCTGTTTAAGGCCAGTTGACAGTGGATTTAGTAGGCTGACTTGTGTTGAGAAAAGATTAGTTGATGAGAGCCAGTTTAGCGCATACAAAATCCAGCAGGATTTCCAGTAATCGCATAACAGAATAAAGAATATTCTTAATACAATGCACAATCAACGCAGCTATGGTAAACGCTCACAAGAAAATAAACCGAATCACGATTTCGATACTTCCAGTAGACTTCCAGGTGGCTACAATGCTGACTTCATTCACAGGATATGGAATCATATTCAGAAATAGTAGAACCCCCTTGTAAAGTGGATAGAGACAATGGTGACTTGATAAAAGTTGATACAGTCGACCTTCACATGTGGTATACACCAAAGTGGAGAAAACAACAAAAAGACCTGTAGATTTCTGTTAGGAAATTTGAAGTCATAGATCCAGTCGGCCAATTAAACTATACATTTGAATTACGCGTATAATCCGAAACATAGCATTATTCTAAAGTACGCTATTATATTATACCTAAAATAATGATGAAACGTAATATGAAAAAACTCAGACTGCGAGGTATTTGTGACAGAATGCCGTCAAATGCACAGTCGGAATGCAACAATGAGGAAAATCATAGTCAGATTAAACAACACGCGAATGTCAGACGAAGAATAGAGGGATTTGAATAAATAGTGATAATCCTCGCCTAGGTTACTAGCTCACTAGTTTTCTAGCTGGTCCCAAGCTTGGATAAAGAGGGAGGGTTGGGGTGTGGTGCTAGCAACACCACCCCAAAACTTAACGAAATTGCTACAGAAACTTCAACGCACAAATACATTAAAAATTCCGAAAACATAAACAATAACTTTATTTTTCGCTTGAATCGGAGGAGTGAAATGACGCAGGCTGGTAAAACCCTTCGGGAAGCCAGTCAGCCGATGTGCCTTCTTTCGATGAAAGCCAAAAGTAAGGATGAGGACGTGGAATATTCGTACAATGTACGAAACTGGGAAGGCTGCTCAGGTAGCCGCAGAAATGAGAAGATATGGAATAAAAGTGTTGGGAATTCGCGAGAGCAGATGGAACGAATGTGAAAGGAGCCAACTACCAACTGGAGAGACAATAATCTACTCCAGTCACTCAGAGGTCAATCACGAGCACACCGAGGGAGGAAAGGCAAATCATGTTCTGACCAAATTGCAACTCCAGGCATCATCATCGAAAAATGCATGGAATGGCAATCAAATCTCTACCTCAACTTTAAAGACTTTGAGAAGGCCTTCGACAGCGTTGACCGCGAAGTAATTTGGAAACTACTCAAGTACTACGGCGTACTCCAAATATTCATCAACCTTATCCAACACCTGTACGACAACGGCACCTGTCAAGTGATCCACAACGGAAAACTCAGCGAGGCTTTTGGAGTAAACACAGGAGTCATACAAGGGTGCTTATTATCACCAATGATATTCTTAATTGTGGTGGACTGGATTATGTGTCTGACAGTGGGAAATGAGAAGACAGGGATATCCTGGACCAACGTGAAGAACCTAGAAGATCTGGATTTCGCGGATGATTTATGTTTGATGTCACACAAAATCGAAGACTTACAAGCGAAAACCGACAAACTGGTCGAAGAAGCACCAAAGACAGGACTCCAGGTGAACATAGACAAAACGGAGATATGGAAATAAAGAACCAACCAACAACAAAAGCAGCAACATCCAACGCCAATCACCATCAACTGGAGGGATTTGAAAGAGCTTACTTCACTCACTTATCTAGGGAGCATTTTCTCAACTACAGGAGGAACGGACGAGGATGTCAAATCGAGAATCACAAAGGCGAGAAACACATTCATCAACCTGAAACCAATCTGGAAATCTTCGTCACTCAACTCAGCATCAACAACAAAATTCGGATTTTCAATACAAACGCCAAGTCAGCTCTTCTATACGGATCAGAAACTTGGCGGGTCACAAAGAATATTTCCAATAGGTTGCAGACCTTTATCAACAACTGTCTTCGCTCTATGCTGAAGATCAGACGGCTGGAGAGAATCACCAACAAGAAACTATGGGAACAAGCAAAACAGGAACCAATCGCCCGGCAAATATGCAGGAGAAAGTGGAGATGGATTGGACACTCGCTGAGGAGGCCACTGGGTATTATCGCGAGTCAGGCCATAGCTCGAGTGGAACCCGAAATGGAAGCCGTGAGTAGGACGTGCAAGGATGACATGGAGGAGGTCGTGTGAAGAGGAGTTGAAACAGTATGGACTAACATGGATGCAAGTGAAAAGTACAGCAGAAGACAGAAGCAAGTGGAGACGTGTAGCTGAAGCCCTTTGTTCCACTAGGAACCCATGGGAACAATAATATAATAATAATAATAACGGAAAGTTTATGTTTGCAGAATAAAGAGACATGGACTTAGACTACTGACTAGTGATAAGTAGTATAAATTTTAATACAAAATAAAAAGAAGCAAAGGACGCATAGGTGGTTATCAAGACTATCCTCTGAAACTACAAAGAAAGTCGTTCTACTATACATGAAAAAGCATTTCTGAAGTCAATGTTGGAATAGTGAAGACTATTGGAATAGATGTCACACACAAATCAATACGGATCACTTAATTCTTAGTGGGTCAAAGAACAAATATCATTAAAGGGATGAACTCCTTCGATGTGTAAAACTTATATTGGCAAAAGCAAACATCTCCACCGTCTTTGAATCCAAGAATGTAAACTAGAAGTCAGAATACGTAACGCACATTTGTTCATATCAATCCGTATGGACAACTGTAGATATCAGTTTAACTGGAAGAAGAGTCGAATTCCGCATTTCACTTCTTAGATGTGATGAAAGATGGACGAGATGATGGTGCGTTTAAACGGGTTGATTTATGGAAATTCAACATTTACAAGTCAATACAGTAACTTCAACAGATGGTACCTCTAGGCAGGAAGAGAATCTTTATCCGTTCTCTATGCTCCAAAATTCGGAATATTTTGCTTTCTTGATGCTGTCAACGTAGGGCTAGAAAGCCTTCGAAAAACTCTCTCAAATAATATATATTCTAGAAGTTTTTATTGACTGAAACATGAAGAAAGAAACCGTCCACAGCCAAATCACAGTGATAAAGAAGACATTGTGTATGAGTTTGGCATTCAAAAGTGACAGTATTGCTGAAGTGATTAAAAACCATTTATCAAAATGTTGTATTAAACACTCTCTTTTTATGCAGTTGACTTATATTTAGAATTTATCAGCCAAAACATGATTCGACAATGGGTCAAGGACAAACTACCGCTCATGTGCACCTCTTTGTGCACATACTCATTCACAAGCTTGTATGAAGCTGACTGCACTGGACTTTTTAAGGGTGTTCTTCGTAAACGCGTAGCTGAACACTAACTGGTTTGGTTAATGAAAGTTGAGCAAGGGACGACAACGTCTCCAACTGGTGAACGCATTCTGGAGTCACGTCATTCAGTTCTACGTGATTTATCCTCCGCAGATGCGTACAGGACCAAATCTAATCACTCTGAAAGCTTTCGTTTTCTCCACTTATGCATAACCAAAGCTCTAGCTATACATGAACAGAAATCTAAATTAGGCATTCAAAAATGTATGATCAAATCCCTTACTTTACCTTGGTCATAGTAATATTCTTTTATTTCATTCTATTCTACCATTTGAATTCATTACACTTCACTTCATCTTCGCCATATTTACTGTTTTCATTATCGTACTCTTAATATTTTAGACGACACTTCAACTGCAGTTTTAAAATCCTTATACCAGTTCACTTATTCAATAACCTTTAAAAGTTTTGTAATTCATCCACTTCAACTCTACCCCCCTTAGAACATCATTTTAATTACCTTTATTCTTATCAAATGTGCAATATTGACTACTGAGCCATTTCTATTTCCACCCAATGCCTTTTTCCGTAATGTAAAACACGACTCTACAGCTTGAAAATGAAGTCGTTGAAAAGAAATATTTCTTCGCTGAACAAAAACCATGTTTTTCTTTATGCATTAATAGGTATATTTCACTATTAGAATGTAAATATCCAAGACAAAAGAAACACAAACAACACCAGACACTCATATTAGTCTGTAGTGAATAGACATTCAGATCAATAAGAATCAAAAAAATGTCACATGATTAAAAGTTTAAATATAAGGTCAACGAAAGTATCATTATCAATACAAGTGGACTAACTGTATTATAGATAAAATTCTACTTTGATAAAATCACACATTGGAGTGTTATACAGTAATATTTACTACTGATGACCACTGCTCATCATTATCATCATTATTACTGCTTATAATCATACCATGGTAATCCTCACACAACTTTCTTCCCTCATTTATATACATGAATGAAATTGGTGATTAGATATCTGAATAAAAATCAGCATTGGATAATGTATATTCAGAAATAATAATATGAGTGTTATTGATCAATTACAATCACATGGGAAATAAGACGAGCGTTTTTATAGTCAAAATAAATAAGTAACTTGTTAGAATGTTGTGATGTGCGTGAACTGAAATAGAATTTTAAGATTGTTTATTATCCTGCTATATCTTCCATATCTCTGGTATTTGCGTTGAGTCACTTCTATTGCGCATGTGTTGGGCGTAGATTCACTCGATGAACCAGGATCCAGTAATCAACCACTCTCTCTACATACCTACCTATATTACTTCTTAGAATTTGACTCCTCTCCCACCCATCCTGTTGTGTGGTTGTGTGTTAATGCATGCATGCAGTGCAATTCAGTGCTGAGCTTTTTCTAAATTACTAATCTGTCTTCGTGGGATCAATCATTCTAAACTTAGCTGAATTCTTATGTTCTGATAATCTCACTACTCGTGATCTTCTAGTTTGACCTATGTAGCTGCTGCTATATTGTCAAATGTCTAATCAAATTTTACTGATGTATATAAATGAAGGAAGAAAGTTGTGTGAGTAGTGCCTTGATATGAGATTATGAGCAGTAATAATATGTGCCCGAAACGTGTGGTTATCAGTAGTGAATATTACTGTATAACACTACGTTGTGTGATTTTATCAGAATAAAATCTTATCCATAATGCAGTTATACTCTACCATAGTGCCCAAGTTTCATACTTATATCAATAATACAAGGGAATTAAGTCTGTAGGAATAACCGGTCATAGTGAAAGTCACAAAGAGATAGAAATATGCACCTCACGGTGTTCACTTCATAGTTAAGCTGAGCCAGAAGATGTCCAGAAGGACAATGAAAGCTACAACTAATATCAGTAAAAAGTTTCAGCATTGTGGATTAGATCAAATAAAGTATAATTATATTTTAATAGTTTACACACAATGATAAGTTTTGTTATTGGTAACAATTCCAACAGTGGTGTGAACACGGGCAGTAATTTTGCTCGAAATATTACCAATAACAAAACTTATCACTGTGTGTAAGCTATTGAAATAAAATTATACTTTATCTGAAAGCTACAACATTTAATCATCCAACTCAAAGAACAAAATAACATCAAAAAGCATCCAAGAAAAGCTACATAATTTATCCATTATTTCAAAATAACTGCACTGCATTTCTATTTTGATGTAGTTGTGTTTTCTGAGCTGGATGGTTTGCTTGTGAAGCTTTCGTTGTCCTGCTAGGCAACATATTCAGCGCATACTTCAATTTGAAGTGAGTTTTTAAATATCTCCACGAGTTTAGTAGTCATCCCTACTGGTGACTACCTTGAGCGTCATTGATTGCTCTTGTTAGTCTTCATATCACCTAGTCTACTTGTATTGGAAATCTGATATTCCACTGACATAGATGGAATCTACCATTCCATATGAGGAAAACCTCATGCACAAAAATTCTAACTTCAGGTCAAGGAAACGATCAATACCGATACAAATACACTAGAGGGTGTGAAAACACAAAAAAACAACCAAACACGTGGAGGTCACCAGGAGGGATCACTAATAAACTCGTGGAGAAATTTAAAAGCTCATTTCAGTTTGAAGTATTCATTGAAGATGCTGCGTAGTAGGGTAATCAAAGTTTCGAAAACAAACTATCCAGCTCAAAGAACACAACTACATCTAAATCATCCATCTTAGCTACAAACCTCCATTGTGTTTAAATTCTTATCACCGATATCCAAGACGTCGTCACTCAGATTAATCTTTATAAAAAATGGTCTATTTTATGAAAAATATAGTAGATTAAGGATGCCTATTCGAAATTTCAAAAGATTGATTATTGAACAAAGAATATTCTTCTTTTCGATAACCTCTTCTTCATCAGCTTCTACAGTTATATATATATATATATATCCATTATAATGACGGAATGATTGTTATTCACAATATTAGTGTGTTTAAAAAAAGTAACATCGAATCCTTTAGATTAGACTTCAAAAAAATTATTTGCAATAATAGATTCTAGCCCAAAATATATATATATATGTTAATATGTAAAACTGTAATGCTAAATTGAACACCAATATTAAAAGATGAGTAATTATGAGTGACAACAAATCTATTGTCACAGTAAGGATGGATCACATTTAGAAAAGACAGCTTCTGTATCAAAGAAAGCTATCTTTATTAACCTACCATTCAAGGGTGACCAGATTATGCAGTTGACAGCTCAAAGACACTTTGGTCAGCCATCAAACTTACATTCTACGCCGCATCTCTTTCTCTCACATGTCGAACGTTTTCGATCCTTGCACCTATCGTTAAAGGGTGAAATTCTGTTGACTCTAGTTCAAAATGAATCTATAGCAATAAATTCTCATGAGTCATGTTCATATTGATTATAAACTTCAGATGCATGAGTGATCATGTCAAGGCTGGGAGTTGAGAAAAAGGTTTTTTGGGGGGTTGAAATTTATGTGCGTTGTATGTGTGTCAATGTGTAAGTTAACAACTACGTTTAAATAAAAAGACAAAAGGTTAGTTAATGCAAGTGTAATGACAGGGGGTAGGTGAATTTATATGTACGGGATGGAGGGCCATAACTAAAGGGTCGATGCGATAAGTTATTTATGAAATTGTAAACTCCGCAACAGGCCACTTCAGTAATAATGATTTGACCTGTTTCTTCTGTACACAGAGCACCGGTTATCAAGGGCGAATTTCTCTAATAGCCCCGTATTAGAACACCTGATTCAAACTGGCCACAAAGCTAATATTGAAGAGTCCTTCTCCATCATCTATCGGGTACCAAAATAAATTGCCAAAATCATCCAGGTACCACATACTCCAGACAGCAGAGGCTATCATGATTCGCCTTAAACAACCAGTGCTCTGTGTACAGAAGAAACAGATGCAATCACTGCTACTGCCCTGGCCTGTTGTGGAGTTTGCCTTTTGCATATGGCACGCCATAGTATACCCATTAAATTCCCTGCTTCTCATTATTACACTTGTATTAACTAACCTTTTGTTTTCGGATTTAAACGTAGTTTTTAACTTACACACTAACACGCATGCAACACACATAAATTTCAACCCCCCCAAAAAACCTTTTTTCTCCCTCCTAGTTCTTAACATGGTCATTCATCCATCTGAAGTTTTTACCCAATATGAATAGAATTTAATATGAGCAAAACTCATACGAATTTATTAATATACATTCCAATAAGGCATTTAGACGACAGATTTCGTAGTTTCTTTACAACTGCTTTACAACTAACATGGTTAAAAATAATAAAATAAAGTACATTACAATTACTCAGTTAAATAAAAAACAAAATTACATACTAATGACCAATCATATTTAGATAGGTCATGTTGTCCATGGTGAAGATTGAAGTCTATTGTGTTTTGTACACACAGTTTAGGCTGTATATGATTAATCCAAAGCGCTTCCATCACCTTCAATAACCAACCTTGAATTAGAGTTATGCGATGAAATAATATTGATTTTGTGACCTGACATTATTAAGTGCTTTGCAATGGATGATGACGATGGATTTCTATTGAGACTAATTGCATTGGGATTTTCCATATGATTTAGTAGCCATTTTGGAACATGTTCCTTCCAACGACATTGGAAAATTCTATTTGTTCTACCTATATAGGTGTCACCACAACTGCAGGTGAACTTGTAGATACAGTTTGAAGTAGAGTCCACAGAATTTTGTCGTTTAATCCTAGGTACAGGGATCGAAAATGTTCGACATGTGAGAGAAAGAGATGCGGCGTAGAATGTGAGTTTGATGGCTGACCGAAGTGTCTTTGAGCTGTCAACTGCATATCTGGTCACCCTTGAATGGTAGGTTAATAAAGATAGCTTTCTTTGATACAGAAGCTGTCTTTTCTAGATGTGGTCTATCCTAACTGTGACATTTGATAAAGTTTTCTGGATAACCATTAGCTAATAGAACTGAATGCATATGTCGAAGCTAATCCATCAATGTGTCACTCGCGCATATTTTTTCGTACCCTTGCGAACAAACATTTCTCTAGGGAACGTTTATACTGGATAGAAACAAAACTAGTGAAATGAAGATATTGTCCACTCCATGTCTGTTTACCAAAAATAGATCGTTTAACCATTTCATCGTCTCTTCTGGTCATTGAAATATACAAGAAACCGAGTTTGTTATTCGATTCCAGTTCGAAAGTCACTTGGATATTTGGATGAATATGATTAAATAGAGTAATGCAGTTTTCAATAGATTTACTATTATTACCAATAATGAGTGCATCATCTACATAACGTTTATATAGGATAAATTCTCCAAGCATACCTTGCGTTTGTTTCTCCAGTTTCGACATGAATATATCTGCTAACACTATAGATTCGTTGTCACTCATAATCATCACACTTTGTAATATTGGTGTTCAATTTAGTATTACAATTTTACATATTACCACGTGCACACATAGAGATTGGACTAGATTTTATTCAAGCAATCTAATTGCAGATAACTTTCTGAAGTCTAATATAAATGATTCGATGTAACTATCATTTTTTAAAACGCACTAATGTTGTGAACAACAGTCATTCTGTCATTATAATGGATGGATGCATATAACTGTAGAACCTGATGAAGAAGAGGTTATCGAAAAGAAGAATATTCTTTGTTCCATAATCAATCTTTTAAAAATATAATAGTTATTTTCTATAGTTTGGTTTGTAAGGGTTAGTTAAGTTTTTACGAGTTGATCACGGATTGATATCAGTTAGAGAACGGTTGAAAACCAGGGAGTACTAGACAGCTGTTTCAGTGCGTGATCAACTCGTAAAAACTTAACTAACCCTTACAAACCAAACTATAGAAAATTAATCTGATGCTCGCTAGTAACTTGCTACAGGATGAAGTTTCCTGGAGTTCTAGTGAGTAGTCGTGATCAGTGAGGTCCATTTAGATGTCACGTGTGTGGATGGATGTCCCACCAACGACAATGGTTGGGGTCGCGGTAATTCACGAATTGGTAGAAGTTAGAATTCATTAGCCGTTGAATCGGGTCCCAGTGGCTGAATAGTATACCAGCTTGCTTGTAATCGAAAGGTCCTGGGTTCGGTTCCCAGTTGGTGCGTACTACCGATGATTCCTAAACTAGGATGAAGCAGCGGCTGTCCAGTACTCCCTGGGTTTCAATGGTTCTCTAACTGATATCAGTCCGTGATCAACTCGTAAAAAAATAATGGTTAGGCTGACTATAGCATCACTTCATCGTGTGTATGTTTACGCAAATGTAGACGTTTATAAATTTGCAGTAGAATAACTGACAGATGACGTCATAATGCAGACAAAACAGACATGAAGTGTTTTCGCTGGATTTAATTAAGATTTATTCATGAAATGGTAGAGTGATTTATGCTGTTGCATAACTTAATAATAATAGTATTATTAATGATCTGCTCTACTGAGAAATTACTTATGACACAACAGAGTGGAATTTTCAGCATATGGTATAATATTGCATCTAATCCAACCAACAACAACAACATCAGAAGCAATACAAATATATATTACAGGGTATAGGTTATTAAAAAATTGATAATAGCAACTTTTCTGTATTAAAGGTGTAAATGAACGTGAACGTGAACATTGAACGTTGGTTTATTGGCCTTGGTCGTCATTGGCGGGCAACTCGAAGGTGCGAATGGTTCAATCGTGTAGAAGTTGGCAGAAGACGAAAGAATACGAATAAAAGTACAATGCATTCCTTGTAAAACATTTGTTGATAGACTTTTGTACGATAAAGATTTTAACTGCCGAACAATACAAGCTTTTAGTGGTCCTTGTGTTTTGGAGTTAAAGTCGATAATCGTACCTATTAATTATCGATTCGGAGTGTCTTCACAAATAACAGGAACTTAGGGTTAAGTTCCTTGACAAAGGGTAGTAATCAAGTCGAAAATGTACAATATGTGTAAAGTGATAATAAACATATATATATATATATATATATATTAATGACACAAACAAACATACCATCTAATCTCACCAAACAAAAATATGAAGCCCTAAGAAATTTGAAGAAAGACAAAAGCATCGTTATAACTAAAACCGACAAGGGAAACGTCATTGTGATAATGCACAGGACGGATTATGAAAAGAAGGCGATTGAACACCATCTACCTATACGAAGGAGCATACTTACTGCTTATTGAAGAAAAGAAGAAATCTGCCGAATTGAACAAAATGAAACTAAACAAACTACAAACAGACTCCTTCAACAAATGAAACCCGAAATTGGAAATCCTCTCTGGTTTAAACTAAAACCAAAATCTTATGCACCTTCAAGATTCTACGGTCAACCAAAGATACATAAACCCACAATTCCACTGAAACCAGTAATAGATTTCACCAACTCACCGACATACAACCTCTCCAAATACTTATTTTCTATAGAACAACCACCGCAAAAGGACACTCAAAATAGTGCAAAAGAATCATATAGTTTCAAATCCCAAATAGAACACCGAGAAATTGATAAAGAAGACATTATGGTAAGCTATGATATTAACTCATTTTATACTAGTATCCCTATTACCGAAAGTCTTGATATCATTTCCAGTCTACTGGAATCAGATACAACGCTATCACAAAGATGTCCACTGGACACCAGTGAAATAATTAAGAGCTTGAAATTCTGTCTAGAAAGTAATTATTTTACATTTAAAGGGAGTTTATATAGACAGACAAATGGTGTGGCTATGGTTTCCCCAGTTTCCCCAATAGTTGCTGACCTTTTCATGAATAGATTCAAAGATAACATCTTTTCAAGCATACTCACGCCTCAAACATGGTTAAGATATGTAGATGATACTTTTGTAGTGCTAAAACGAGATCGACATAGTTCATTCTTAAAGAAACTAAACAATTTAACTCTCAATATCCAATTTACATCGGAAGTAGGCAGAATCACACTAGGAAGCACAGTTCCAACCCCAGGCGGTAGAACGCAAGAAGATGTCAAAGCTAGCCAGCCAGCCAGCCAGCCAGAATCTGAAAGGCAAGATACGCCTTCATCAACCTGAAACCCCTGTTTGGAAATCTTCTGTGCTCAACCTCAACATATAGAACAAGATTCGAATTTTCAACACAAATGTGAAGTCAGCCAGTCAGTTCTTCTATATGGGTTAGGAACTCGCAATGCGTGACACGAAAAAAACTTCCAACAGCCTATTGCAGATTTTTATCAACAGCTGCATGACCACTTCGATGACTGGCTCCATACAGAAGATCGAATGGCCGGTTGGTCAGTCAGAAAGAATTAACAATGAGAAACTCTAAGTGGGAACGAACCAACGAAGAGCCGATTGCTCAACAAATATGTAGGAGAAAATGGAGATGCATCGGGCATACGTTGAGAAGGCCATCGAATGACATCGTGCTCAATGTTGGCTATCGCTCGAGTGGAATTTCAATAGGTTGTGACGAGTGGGTCGTCGGTGCGAGTAGGAGATGACAGATTATGGGTAATCGAGTGGTCAGCCGGCTGAAGAGGGCAGCAGAGAATAGAAGAAAGTAGAGATGTGTTGTTGAAGCTCTGTGTTCCACTGTGAACCCAAGGGAATAATAAATAAATAAATAAATTCTGCAGTATGCATTTCAATCCTAGTTTATCCATGAAATCAGTTCCCTATACTTGATTTATTCATGGAATGGCAAAATGATTACACAAATGAAACGAGTATATATAGTTACCGATACTTGAACCTCCCGAGTTATCAAATAACTCCAACTAAGCCAGTGTACCTTAAAGGAAACAGTGATCAATCTCATCTTACTCTGGTAACAATTAACTCAATCTATTCCACAATCGTGTATTCTGCCTTCTATTATCATTATTTCTTTTTTCGTACGCATTAAAACCTTTGTCTTCTCTTGTGGATATCTAAGCAGCTAGACAGGGACATCCATGAGTACATGTCTCCATCCTCGTTAGAAGGAGGTCTAATTCAGTCTTGTGCCATTTGGTCGATGACAGTTTCATAGTGAACGTAGTCAGCACTTTTTGATGTGGTTGTTTTCTCACACAAGCATACAATGGAAATGAATCAGGCTGTCAAAATAATCAATACATCAAGGAAAAGTATAGTTACTTCGGTTCGCAGAAGCCACTGTCACCATCAAAAGACTTTGACCCAATCTATGCATACAGAAAGAGAATGTGACTAATCTCTCACTATCCTGGTAACCATCGTTGTTTTGTTCCGTTGCATACAAAAATTCCGCTTAATCTTGATTTTGATTTTCACTTGCTGACTCATTTGAACTCACTATTAAGGTTTCGAATCTACTAAATTAAATTATTTTATCTACTTTATAATTCTACTTTACTATTCACCCCCACCCTCCTGAACTCTACACCATATTATGTAGAATTTCATTCTGGCGTTCTATTTTGTATGTTGTCTCTGGTTCATCTGAAGTCTACCTGAAGTCTTCTTGTCTGATTACTATATTAGTAGTTACTCTTTTAACACTGAATAATTCGTCCACTTACATCAATCTTTGGAAGTGTGTTGCCTATACCCTCTATTTACAGCTTTAAATCATTGTGAAAGGTATATTGAGACACCATTTTGTAACGTATAATTTATTTGTCTAGGATATACGCAGCTGAAGAGAATCAACGAAATAAAATGAGTGGCTATTATCCTGCAAATATGTTCGTTCTTTCTTTTTTTCAAACTATGTCAATATGTCTGCTGAGTGCAGTACCAAGCTAGATTATGTTCATGAATTTGAAGTTGAAATTGAAGTCCACTTTGATCAGTATTCTATTTTTTTCACAGTTGATGTTATACCATTCATCCAAAATTCTGAAGACTCACTTCACATTGAAGTTAGCACTAAGTGTGTCGTCTAGAAGGATAAATCATTCAGCTGGAAAAACACTATCACACTGAAAGCATCCGCCTAAGCTAAAAATCTTTCTCAGCACTTCCACTATTTCATTTATCTCATTTCTTCCGTCTTCATGAGTGATATTCGAGATAATCTTTCGAATGAAGCCTAAAGTATGATAGTTCGGCTGTTTCTCCTTATTTTCCTATTATTTTTAATTGTGGTGGACTGGATTATGCATCAGACTATGCGTTGGGAGCGAGGAGTCAGGAATACGCTGGACGACCGATAAGAAGACTCTAGAAGATCTGGATTTCTCCGATGAAATATGTCTAGTGCTACATAAACTGCTGGACTTGCAAGCGAAAACCAACAAACTGGTTTAAGTGGCAGGCAGAGAATAAGGGGCTCCAGGTGAACACAGAGAAGGATGAGGTGATGAAGATAATTAACCATTCCACCAACGGCAAAAACAACCGGCACCAGTCACCATCAAAAGGAGAGACTCAACAGAGCTTGCCTCATTCACTTATCTGGCTAAGAAGCATCGTTTTAACTACAGGCGGAACGGGTGAAGATGTCACAGTCAGAATCGGAAAGGCAAGATACGCCTTCATCAGCCTGAAACCAGTTTGGACATCTTGTGCGCTCGACCTCAACATATTGAACAAGATTCGCATTTTCAATACCTTTGTGAAGTCGGTTCTTGTATATTGGTCATAAACTTGCACTGCGTGTCACGGAAAAGATTTTCAACAGGTTGCAGGCTTTCATCAACAGCGAAAGTGGAGATGGATTGGGCATACAATGAGGAAACTATCGAATGACATCACTCACGAGGACAATGCTTGAGTGGAATACCAATGGGAGGCGACGAGTGGGTCGTCAGTGCGACGGTGAAATGAAGGACATCACGTGAGGAAGAGATGAGAGAGTTTGGTCAGTCGTGGACTCAGCTGAAGAGGGCAGCAGAAAACAGAACAAAGTGGAGGTGTGTTGTTGAAGCCCTATGTTCCACTCTGAACGTTTGGGAATAATAATAATATTATAGTTACCATTGGCTCCTTTTATATTCTAATTATTACTACTATTATTACTGAAATAAGTTTTATTATTTCGACAGGTGCTCGTACTGGTGTTTGAGGAGTGAGTTTATGTCAGCATTAACTATATTAAGTAATGATTTGGGCGCTAACTTGTACTGCTTACTGCTCCTATCAAGAACAGAGTACCTGTGAGGAAATCACTATGACAATTTAAAAAACCATCGTCAAATCATCTACGTCTCAAAATTTATTCATTGCATCGAATTTTAAAGAAATGGGTTCCTGTGCCAAAGGAAATCTTTTCAGTACCCCACAGTGATTCATTCATTCAAAGCAACATTGAATCCCAACTGAACGGCGAAAACGCAAAGATGATTAGCACACAGGCGGGGATTTGACCGGTTTCAGATTTGACAATGATTTAACATCAGTTAGAGAAACATTGAAAAACCACTGTGAAGTACTAAACAGATGTTTTGTCCTAGTTTCGGGTTCCTCATCAGCAATTACACACACTTGGTTTTGAACCCAAAGCCTTCCGGTCACAAGTCAAGCTAGCTTGTAGACGATTCGATCACTAGGACTCGATCCAATGGGCCATTAATTCCAACTCCTGCCAATTCCGGATATAGATAACACAAATGCCAGCCAGTATCACAGGCAAGTAATTGTTCTCTTAGCTGCATTGGTAAAGCTCACTGGTTACGATTTCTCGATAGAACTCCTGTACAAAGCCAGTCACCAGTGATCGTCAGATTGGCTATCAAGCGTTGGATTGCAGTGATTTCACTGGCTACAGTTTGGATTACGCGTTGAAATCAATTAGAAAAGTCACGACCAGTGGGTTCCACTGAATCAGGTGAGAGAATAATTGCTCACCTATGATACTGACTGACGGATGCACTGTGTATATAACCAGAAGGTTTTGGGTTCGAACCCCAGTGGTTGTGTACCGATGAAGACTCCCAGACAAGGAAGAAACAGCTGTCCAGTACTCCATTGTGGTTTCGCAATGGTTCTCTGACTGATATGAACTTAAGTACATTTGCATTTCCAAATAACTGATTTTATTTAACTGAAAGGTTTCATATGTGTTACGATGTTGGTCCCTAGCAAAGACACTTGAAAGATGTCTTCAGATTAACGCATTTCATCCTATTGAAGCCTCGTTCAGTTGGATAGATTTATATCCCCAGTGGGAATATCATTGATTACTCAGTATAGATGCAGGTATACCCAGGTGAGGAGTCCTATTATTATTATTGTTTGCTTTAGTTCCTACAGGAACACAGGGGTTCATTCGCGCACGTCTCCACTGTGTTCGGTTCTCCGCCAACGTTTTCACTACCTGGCTTCACGTATGCCCACATGCTTTGGTCTTTCTTTCCGCATGACCTCCTCCTCCATGTCACCCCACCCTCGCACTGAAGACCAACTCGCCGCTTCCCATTCGAGTTCCACTCAAGCAATGGGCTGGTGTGTGATGTCACTCACTTGATGGTTTGTTTTCTCACAGTGTGGCTACCAATCCACCTCCATTTCTTCATGCATATTTGTTGCACAATCGGTTCCTGCTGAGTTGGTTCGTTCATTGAAACAGATCCCTCACTGTTGCCGATCTTTTCTAGACGGCCATCTGATCTTCAGCAAAGTACTGAGTGATGTCAGCTGTTGATAATCATCTGTAGTTGGTTCTAAGTGGCCTTCGTGACGCGGCGTGGCGCCAAGTTTCTGATCCATAAAGTAGCACTGACTGATGAAGAGTCCTAAGTAAGACGAAATACGCATCCTGGATTCCAGTACTAGCCACTACCAATCAGAGAGCACTAAAGCCTACTATCCTTAATAATCTATAAAGTACAAACCTATATGGTAACTAAATAATAATGTGTAACACTATTAACACACTAAACCAATCAATCTTTAAAACGGTATTATTCGTTAACGTATCTTATTCTTAAAATACTAACACTCATGAATATTGTATAACACGTAATTCTAATTTATTCATAGTAAACTAATGTCCGATAATTCAACTTTTTGTGATGATTTAAACAAGTGTTCAACACAACATCAAACATTCTGCTAAAATTAATAAACCAAAGTTCAGTTAGAGATAAATCACAAAGTTAAACATAACTTGTATATTGACTTAATTAGACTGTTTCAAAAATATAACGCGATAACCTTGAAATATAGAATGGAATATTGTCATCTAATCACCTTGAAAATTTGAAAAAAAACCAACAAAACAAAACGATTTCAGATACATAGACTTATATCATATTATATAAACAATTAGATTATTAAGATTTAATTTTTACACAATGTATGCGTTAATAGCTTTACAAATCATTTTATACAGCTCCAGTGTAAAATCATGGAATGTTTATGGATTTTTAGAATCAAAGATTCCAGAACAAATACATATTGCTTTAGGAGGTGAGTAGGTGATTCTCTTTTTTTTATGGTTTTGCCTTTTTTGTTTGTTCTGCGTCGGTGGCACAGCGGTAGAATGCTCGCCGATCACGCCTTATGTGGTCCGGGGTTCGATTCCCGGCCACCGACGCACTCCTTTACCTCGCTAAGCCAGTAATAAGACTGGTAAAGAGGGAAGGTTAGGCATGAGGCTAGCAACTTCATCCCGTAAAAAATTAACACCACTGCTACAGAAACTTCAAGCCTCTCGCTTGAAGCCCTATGTTCCACTGGGAACGTAAGGGAATATATATATATATCTGGCACATTACACATCTATCTGTTCAGTCTTACAGAAATGTGAAGTAAGTTAGCTGAAGTTAGGATTGCTTGAACTAGTTCAACTTTCTGATCTGAATTAAATCGGATACATCACTGATGAACTTCGCTCTAGGTAGAGGGGGAAATGGTTCTCTAAGTGTTTAAAACACTTCAGTCTGATTAGCTACTAAGCACTAAGGTTTGTTGGACATGAGCGGTATTCAACTGCCCTCATCAACCAATATCACACACTGTTGTGTTAATTCAATTTGCTTTCAAGTATTGGTTTGTAGGGATTTGATTGATTGGTGACAGGATTTCATTGTGAGCTGACATCAGTTAGAGAACCATTGGAAAACCTGAAGACAGTACTGGACAGCTGTTTCGTCGGCCTAGTTTGGGACTCTTCAGCAGTACACACCAACCTCAAAAGTTCGAAACCAGGATCTTCAAGTTATACGGCGAGCTCGACATAGAAGGTCATGGGTTCGACAACCTGGTGAGTACGTACTGATGAAGAGTACCAAACTGGGACGAGACAGCTGTCCGGTACTTCCTGAAGGTTTTCCATTGGTTCCCTAACCGATGCCAGCTCATGTTGATTACAGTTTATGGTATCAAGTATGATTGTGTGATTGTATATTCCCCGTTAATTGACCCTTATTGGATTGAAATGTTCAGAAATGGTTGAATTATGCGTACCACAAGCTGCCATGTCATTAGAGATTGAACATTTCGATACAATAAAAATTAATCAACGCAAAACACGAAAAATGCCTTTAACAAATTTGTTTATAAAAATAAAAATAATTGGGTAAAGAATATCCTTTTCGATAATTTCCTCTTCTGATTCAGGACTAAAAGATAAACTGCCTAATTTCGCCTCTTTCAAATGTATCTACCAATTTGAATGGTTCTTTGGAGTGAGTCACTTACATAGGCCGTACAATTAGGCGTGTTTCTCCTCGCATTTCCGAACACCACCCTGCATGGTGGTTGGTTAAGTAAAGAACAAAGAAAATCGATTCGTTGCGCTATTCTATATCATCTTGTGGATACACAACACAAGATTGATGTCAAACAGGCAGCTTTCAAAGTCATTTACCGCATACCAATAAATCTTAACTTCACCTTAAGAGTTCGTTTACTAAATATTGCTGAGGCTGACTGTTGGGATCCACATTGAGAAGCCTAATTTATGTGTCCAAAAGGAACTAGTTCAGACATTATCCTTACGCCCACTGGCCATCTAGGTTTGAATGATCCTGAATGTTTGTGGAATTTTCCTCATTTACATTTGCTATTACATTTTAATGCTTATCATTATAATTTAAGCATCTTTAGTGAACTGTAATTGCATTGATCTTACTTTACATATCGATAGTATTTAAAAAAACACCAATATTGTTATTGACTACTATTCTAGAATATTTTATGCACATTAACATACATATAATTGTAGAGCCAGAAGAGGAAATTGTCGAAAAGGATATCCTCTGCTCAATTATTTTGTTTTTTCCCAGATGTCTGAATGAATATTTTCGCTATTTTAAAATTTGTTTATGTTCAACATGGGAATAAAAATATAGGAAGTTTACAAAGTTTATCCTGTTGAAATACTTCCGAAAGAGGGAGAGAGAGACATTTTGGGTAGAGTGAATTCTGATTTTATACTTTTTCTGTTAAATTGACGTATAAAAATTGGGGACAGAATAAAGAGAATAGTCAGTAATACAAATTAGTAAGTAGTATTTAATCTTACTTTAAGTAGTTTGTGAGATATTATTTTTCATTCCTTTGATATCCAGACTGAAGCACAGAGCTTTATTATTATTATAATATTATTGTTCCCTTGGGTTCCTAGTGGAACATAGGGCTTCAGCTGCACGTCTCCACTTGCTTCTGCATCCATGTTAATCCATACTGTTTCAATTCCTCTTCGCACGTTCTCCTCCATGTCACCCTTGCGACGTCCCACTCGCCGCTTCCCTTTCGGGTTCCACTCGAGCCATGGCCTGACACGCGATGTCACCCAACGGCCTCCTCCCTCAGCGAGTGTCCAATCCATCTCCACTTTCTCATGCATATTTATTGGGCGATGAGTTCTTGTTTTGCTTGTTCCCATAGTTTCTTGTTGGTGATTCTTTCTGGCCATCTGATCTTGAGTATAGAGCCAGCGAAGACAGTTGTTGATAAAGGTTTGCAACAGGCTGTTGGAAATATTCTTTGTGACACACTGGCCAAGTTTCTGATCCGTATAGAAGAACTGACTGACTTGACGTTTGTATTGAAAATCCGAATTTTGTTGTTGATGCAAGCTGAGTGACGAAGATTTCCAGATTGGTTTCAGGTTGATGAATGTGTTTCTCGCCTTCCTGATTCTCGATTTGACATCTTCGTCTGTTCCTCCTGTAGTTGAGACAATGCTTCCTAGAGCTTTAGTCTTTGAAATTTCGCTAACGAGGGTATTGTTGTTATACAAGATAGGGTTACCAGCCTCATATCTAGCATTCTGTATTTAATGTGTGCGTCGACAGGGAATTGAACTCCACATCCCATTCATGATTGCCGAGAAATCTACCGCTGAACCACCACCCACAAGAATGATAATAATATTCAACGTACGACATACACTGGATACAAGGAACGAGAAACATAGAAAGAAGGTAGTTTATATGTCGAGGGATATAGCAGGACACGAGGATATGATATGATTACGTGTTTAATGACCTGTGGTGGGCCAAGAAATACATGGAGTTTGGATGTATTCCTTTTATTGATGTATTATTGTCGTTGTTATTATTAATATTCATTTCTGTAATTTCGATTGGAAAATGTGACTTCAGCAGCTCATCTCCTTTGCACTTGGTTCTTTGTTGTCGCTTTCACCTGGCCTTACCGCTACCCGCAAGCTTTCGTTTTGTCATCACGTAGCTTAGCATTTGATGTCACTGAATGGTCTCCTTAGGGTGTGTCCGATTCATTTCAATTTCTTTTTCCATATTCGCAAAGTAACAGACTTTTAGCAGGTTCTATTATTGTCAGAGTTTCGTGTTACTGATCCTTCCTGACCATTCGATTTTCAGTGTCAAGGTTAGCGGGGAGTTGTTGATGAAAGTTTTAAGCCTGCTGTGGACGATTTTAGTGACATGCCAAGATTCTTAAATATGCAGAAGCACTACATAACTTGACACCAGTGTTAGATATTAGGATCTTTATCCTTGTATCGATTACTGTACATCTCCTCACTGATGCATAGATTAGATTTACTTTTGTTTTAATGGCAAACTACTGGGCAGATTGCTCCCAGGTACTCAGCCTATAACATTAAATGTCTCTTTTATTCTTCTTCTTCAACTGTTTATTACTACAATATTATTATTGTTCCCTTGGTTTCACAGTGGAATATAAGGCCTCAATAGCACATCTACACCTCCTTGTATTCTCTGCTGTCCTATCCAGCTGGCTGAACACGCGATTGCCCATAATCTCTCATCTCCTCCTCCTTAATATATGATCTACTCCATGTCAACCTCGCACCGACGACTCACTCGCCTCATCCAATTCACCTTCCACTAGTGCAGTGGCATGCAGTACGTGTGATTTCATTCGATGGTCTCCTCAGAGTTTGCTCAATCTATCTCCATTCTGTTCCACATATTTGTTGAGCCATCGGCTCCCTCCTGTTGGTTGGTTCCCAGCCAAGCTTTCTTCGTGCTACTTCTCTCTGACCAGCCAGCGAAGTAGGCTGTTGTTGATAAAAGTCTGTAACTTATGGGAAATCCTCTTCATGTCAGGCATTGAGACTTTCTGACCCAAATAGAAGAACTGACTGACTGACTTGACATCTGCGTTGAAAATCCGAATCTTGTTCTATTTGTTGAACTGGTTTCAGGTAAATGAAGGCGTCCCGTGCCTTTCCGATTCTGGTTGGCTGTCTGGCTTTGGCATCTTCATCCGTGCTGTCCGACTGCCTGTGGTTGAAACCGTGCTTTCTACCCAGATGAGTGAAGGGAGTAACCTCTGTCAAATCTCTCCTGCTGAGGGGGATTAGTGCTGGTATTTGTTGGCTGGTTATCGTCATCGCCTCCATCTTCTCTATGTTCGCCTGTAGTCTTTTATTCGCCACCTGATTCCTTTACAACTTCGCTGGTTTTCGCCTGCAAGTCTTCGAGTTTGTGTGACATTAAACATAAATAATCTACGCACAAAATCCGGATCTCCTAGAATCTTCTTCGATGAAGGAGGTTGCGGCAGAGGTTTGACTGCCATTATATTCGAGCTAGGCGATGTTCGCCAACTGTTTTCTGATATATTTTGACTACTGTCCCTATTTATTTTGAATACCCCATTTGATATTTGTACATTGTGAAACAAATATGAGATAGTCGAATATGTTTCTTATTCCAGTTTAGAAATAATATAGGAGATTTGTAACTATGGCTGATGAGACTGATGTAGTTTAACTTCTTCAGCTAGACATTTTAATTGTGAGGGTTTGATTTCCTTTCTATACAATTCATCTTCATGTTATAAAGTTACCTCTGAAGAAATGTCTTCTAGAAGGAAAATGGATCTAATTAAATTGTCCAGCCAACAGACCACAACCACACTAGTGAATACTGCTGAAATGTAACTGAATCGTTCGATTTATATGTCTGCTCGGTGTAATTGTCCCATATGATGGAGACTGTTTGTAGCTCAGGTGGATGAATTTGATGTAGTTGTGTTCTCTGAGCTGGATGGTCTACTTGCGAAGCTTTCATTGCCTTACTAGGCAACATATTCAGCGCATACTTCATTTTGAAGGGAACTTCTAAATTTCTCCACTAGTTTATGAGTCACCTCTCCCGGTGACCACCTTTAACGTGATTGGTTGTTGTTGTGTGTTTTCACATCCTCTAGGCTACTTGTATTGGCTTGAACTTTGACCCTTTGTGTTGTAAGATTTCCTTCTTATTATCGATTGGTAAATTTTGTCTATGTCGATGTGTCTACTAAATGATGATTCACTGGAATACCAGATTTCCGCATATTCTCTAGCATTCTTGTTGTTTCCTCTGTCTAATATTTGAACGTTGGTTATCCCAGTTGAATTGATGTCCGTGGTTGTCTGTATGTAGCCAGTGATATGACAGAGTGGATGTCATGTCTTTTGACGGCTGCTTAGTTTGTGTTCATGGATACGAAGATGATGGGGATGTCCACTTTGGCCAATGTAGTGTTTTTCGCAGTCGATGCAATTTATTTTGTAGATGATGTTTGGTTTTATCTTCTTCCGTTGTTGAGTCTTTTGGTTGGCATACAGCCAGTTGAATGAAGTGATTTTTTGGTTTGTTTGCGACATCAATTCCTAAAGTTTTGAAGTGATTCAAATGAACTGTCGTCAAGATTTGACAGAATAGTTCTAAAATATTCGGGCGCCGAGAGAAGTAGACATTTGTAAAAAAATGATATTTGTAAAATCTCAGCGAGATTGAAATGAGTTATTCCAACGTTTCATTCGGCAATCTGGCCCGAACTTCTTCAGGGAAATTAATCGAAATTAACATAACAGAGGTTTATATATAAAATATAGGACATCTTTTGTTTTTAAAAATTGTTTTCCAAACATATGGGTCATGAAATAGACATTAAAATACAATAAACAAACAAAATTGTATTAGCTGTGATCAAAATTTGAACTCAGACTTACAGTCCAATAGGTCGATTAAAAACAGCTCATTCCGCAGCTAGAACGTTTGTATGAGAACGCGTTCATATATATAAAAAGAACATCACTTGTTTTTAAAATCTTTGTTCAATCATGAGTCATTCAACAAGTATCAACAAGTATAATAAGCAAAATTTTATGAGCTGTGATCAAAATTTAACCTCGGACTTACAAATATTGGTCTACCTTTGTTAAACGCTTTAAACAGAATGTGTATGTGTGTGTGGGGGTAAACAGTTGTAAAACATCTCTTAACGTCTCCATAAGAAGATATGGACAGTCGAGAATTTTGACCAAGTTTTAATAATTAGTCATGCATATCCATTTTTTATTTATTAATAAGGATTTCCTATGCATCAGCTAACATTTATTTATTTATTTTGATTTACAGCTTGATTCCACACCGTATTTTCAGTACAAGTGTGGAATTTTCACCATGGATATCGGTAGCCCAAATTCAGGCCGACCATAGATATCGGGTGTGCGCCGGCAGGGGATCGAACCCCGGACCATGTGCATGGTCGGCGAGAGTCCTAACCACTGTGCCACCGATGCCTTCATGTATGTTCAAACTGTTAGTATCTAGAAGCCCTATGTTCCTACAGGAATTAAAGGAAACAATAATAATAATAATTTATGAATGGTAGGATGATTATTTGTCCCACTTATTTCAAACTTTTTTTTACTTCACACTGTTTCTTTGTTTGCTTTTTTTGTTGTTGTAGAAGAACCATCCTCAATAAGTGTTACATGGGTAACAGCAGAACCAACAGACAGTTCAATTGTATTATATGGAACTAATCGATTAAATATGATGAATACTGGTTATTCAAAGCAATTTATCGATGGTGGACGAGAAAAACGCACTATGTATATTCATCATGTTGTCTTGACAGATCTAATCGGAAATACTTTATACAGTTAGTCAATAATGCCTTTTTTTCCATTGGGATATTTAAAAACTTTAATGTCAGTATTTATCACAAAATGAAAATGATTTTATCTCAGTTTTGGACTCTTCAGCATGGCACTTCTATGGTTCAAGATCTCTTAGGGTGATGAAGATAGCCCAGTAACCGTTAAGTCACTGGAGTGGAGTTCAACTGCCCATGAATTCTTACCTCTATCAACTTTGGTGAGCCTCCACTTTAACCTGACAAAGTGGACCCCATCAGCTATGATTTATCAAAAGAACTTGAAAAGAACCACCAATAACCAGCTACAGACTGATATTCGGGCTTTGCGTTGTTGGGATTCTAACCAATTTCAATGAACATTTCACCATGTACTGGTCGCGAAATCTGAAGGTTTCGATTTCGACCCTTTGGGAGGAGTCATTTCGGTTTCTCCATACCTAGCAGTTTCAAACTAGGGGGGAACAGCTGTCCAGTGCACCTAATTTTTCAATGATTCTCTAACTGATTTCGTCTGGTAACGAAAATTAATCAAACTCCTCGAAAAGTCCGGAATTCGAGCAAACGTTTAATCGTGGATTCAATGGACTTGATGAGCTTCATTTAAGAACTGGTATAAATCAATAATTTTCCGACTAGTATTCATTCAGTTAAATAATTGTTTAACACTTATGAGGAGATCATAAATATCTAGGCGCTTTTATATCGAGAGTAGGTTTAGGGATAACACTCACCATTGATTTAAAGCTTTCAGTCAAAACAGAAATCTTAAAACCACATGAAATATCAAATCTAGTCTAGAAATACTACTGCAAGCCAGATTTCTTTACGAATACACATCGGTTGGATATCCTGATGTTGTAACTTTTAGGCATGACAAACCCTTGAACCTTCGAGTGATCGCACTTAGGTCCGTAAGTTGACAAGGTAAGTTTGTTGATGAGTGTTGAAAATCCAATGACCTGTGAATTCTAACTTCTATTGATCTGTGGATTATAATTATTATTGTTTCCTTTAGTTCCTAGAAGAACATAGGGCTTCAGCCGCCCACGTCGCCATTGCGTTCGGTTCTCTGCCAAAGTTTTCACCTGACTCCACGTCTGCCTACATCCTCTTCACATCACCTCCCCCTACATGTCACCCTCGTACTAATTGCCAACTCGCCGCTTCCCATTTGGGTCTCATTCGAATGATGGCCTGGTGTGTGATGTCACTCACTTGATGGTTTGTTCTCTTAGAGTATGGCCATCAATCCATTTCCATTTCTTCCTGAATATTTGTTCCACAATTAGTCCCTTCTGGGTTGGTTCGTTCATTGCCAGAGATCCTTCCCTGTTGCTCATCTCTTCTGGCCGGTCATCTGATCCTGGGCAGAGTACTGAGCGAAGACAGCTGTTGATGAAAGTCTGAAGTTTGTTTGAAGTGCCTTTCGTGACGCGGTGCCAAGTATCTGATCCACATAGTAGCAGTGACTTCACATTGGATTTGAAAATCCGTATCTTATTTTTCATGCTGAGTGCTGTTGATCTCCTTCACACAAACTACAGAGAAATGAAAGCTTGTCTTGCTTTCCCGATCCTCGCTGCTTTGATATCTTCGTCAGTTCTGTCCGTCTGTAGTTGAAACGATACTTCCTAGGTAGGTATGTACGTAAAGGAGTTTGCTCCTTTCAGATTTCTCCCATTTGTGCTGATTGCTGTCTGTCGTTGATGTTGCTGCTGCTGTTGCTGTTGGTCAGGAATCTTCATCACCTCTGTCTTCTGTTTTTTCATCTGAAGGAAGTCCTATCTTTGATGCTTCTTCTGACAACTTGTTGCTTTTCATTTGCATATCTTCCATTTTGTGAGAAATCACACATATATCACATCGGCGAAATCCAGATTCTCCAAATTCTGTGTGTGATTCTATCTCATGCCTGTTTCCTCGTTGCCCAGCCCGCTGTGTGTCTGTCGCATTATCCATTCTACCACCCACAATCAGGCAAATCATTAGAGATAGTAGGCAGCCAGGCAGCCAGCCTAGTCTTACTCCCGTCTTCACTTCGAAAGATTCCGTGAGTTTCCCGTTGTGGATTACTTGGCTCGCAGCACTGTCGTACAACTGTTGGATGAAATGTATAATTGTTGGTAGCACCCCTTAGTAGCGAAGTAGTTGTTAAATCACCTCTCGATAGACGGGACACTATCGAAGGCCTTTTCAAAGTCGATGAAGTTGAAGTAGAGAGCTGACTGCCATTCCAAGCTCTGTTCAATGATGATCAGATACATAGATTTGTTAAAAAATGCCTGTGAAATCCGTTTTCTATTCTCAGCCGGCAGTTATCAAAGATACAGATATGAAACCGTCTGCAACGCCAAATATTACTGTGATATAACAAGTAATCTTTCAATGTCACGATAATAGTTTCTTTTTTCATTTAAAGCTTATGCAACCTAAAAGTTATCTCTCTCTCTTATTGTCTTTTTCAGATTATAAATGTGGTAGTCCAGATGGTTGGTCATCAGTGTTACAGTTCCGAGCACTTCTCCCTCATCCTTATTGGTCGCCAAGATTAGCTGTTTATGGAGATATGGGAGCTGTGGATGCCCTGGCCTTGCCAGAATTAACTCGTCAAATTAACAATTTCGACATGATTTTACATGTAGGCGATTTTGCGTATAATATGGATTCTGTAAGTACCATTGTAATATAGTTGTAAATTTTTTATTGGAAATATGCTCATAATAGAAAGGTTAAAACAGTGTTCAAATTTTTTAGACAGCAGTTATACTACTTATTGCGATTTGTAAGTAGGACACCTTAACTGAAGCTAACCAAATGTATTTAAATCTTTCTAATCGATGAAATTTTGAGTCTGCCTTTGATTAGTTGACACTGTTGTTACTGTGTATCTTCTTGCAGACTAATGAAACGTTAAAAAGGTGTGTTTAAACATAACACAGGACAACAGACACTGGATGCCGGGTAGAACACACACATGTAGCCTAGAGGAGACTAGGTTCCCTTTACTGCTCTTAGGTATAGCTGGAAGGTATTCTTCCAGCTTTATCAGTGTTGCTCAACTCCCTGAAGGACTGTATCTAGATTAGTTATAGGATTCTTATCGCCAAAGGTGTAGTGTGATAGAAAGAGTGAGCAACCAGCTCATTCTGATGAGTTTTAGTAAGTAGAATGAATATGTCCATTAGCTTTCTGCCATCTGCACATAACAAAATAACGCCAAACAAAATAAAGCCGAATGATATATATATATATTCCTTAACATAAGAACTAGAGGAAATGGCAGCAGTTTCTCCGGACTTTTATGATCATATATCAGTAGTGCATCTTAAAAACGTAGAATTTTTAGTCAGTTGGAAAGAATTAGTCTGATGTATGTCTAGTTGAATTTGCATTATAATAAGTTAGGGAATCAGTGATTATTAAACTGAGTTATAGAAATAACCAGTGCATAAACATTACTGATGAAGTTATAGGCCATGTAACACACGCTGAACCTTGAGACAAACAAAATCAGATATTGGAGAAGTGTTCATATATTATGTTATTATCATTATTGTTCCCTTGGGAGCTTCAACTGCACGTCTCCACTTGTTTCTGTCTTGTGCTGTATTTTTCACTTGCATCCATGATAGTCTATACTGTTTCAACTTCTTTTCACACGATCTCCTCTATGTCACCCTTGCACGTCACATTCGCCGCCGCTTCCCTTTCGGGTTCCACTCGAGCTATGGCCTGATGCGCGATGTCACCTAGCGGCCTCCTCAGCGAGTGTCCAATCCATCTCCACTTTCTCCTGCATATTTGTTGGGCGATTGGTTTTTGTTTTGTTTGTTCCCATAGTTTCTTGTTGGTTCTTGTTCTTTCCGGCCACCTGATCTTCAGTAGTATAGGGCGAAGACAGTTGTTGATAAAGGTCTGCAACATGTTGGAAATATTCTTAGTGACCCGCCAAGTTTCTGATCCGTATAGAAGAACTGACTGACTTGACGTTTGTATTGAAAATCCGAATTTTGTTGTTGAGTGTTGCTGAGTGACGAAGATTTCCAGATTGGTTTCAGGTTGATGAATGTGTTTCTCGCCTTCCCGATTCTCGATTTGACATCCTCAAATATTATAACACGCCAGATATTATCACCAAGCATCAGATTAGATAATTGAAGGTGAAGTGAAAACTTAAGCAGCGGTAGGATTCAAGTTAATCGCCAGAGAGTTACCACTAACGCACTGTGCTAGTTGACTCATAAGAAACAGCTGTTAACCAGTACGTCATTTGCCTGGAATCGTCATAGGTAATATCCCGCCGTTATATGAATGAGTGAGAGACAACATCATATCAGATATTAGATATCATATCATATATCAGAGACGCATCATTTCAGATTAATAAAAGAAAGGTAAATTGTAGCTCAGTGTAGACCTAATTAACAACTAGGTCTGTCCTTGTGAAGGTGGTAGACCGCCAGGATAGTTATATGGATACCGCCGGTTGAAATCTTATTTTGATCCATTTTCCTTATCCCAACTTCCGTCACCATTGATTACATTAGAATGTGTTTCCAGTTATGTTGCATAGTTATAAAGCATGTCATATATGTGGTATTTTAAATATTCATTTTAGGATAACGGAAGAGTTGGTGATAAATTTATGCGCAGTATACAGCCAATAGCCTCCAGAGTTCCCTATATGACGTGTGTTGGAAATCATGAGGCTGCTTAGTAAGTAATAACTGTTTTACAACTGCTCCTATGTTATCACACTTTCTAGTCTGATTGTATTTTTGTCGGTAAAATAAGTGCATACAGTATTACTTTGCTAAAAAGCACAAAATAATTGAGCAGAGGATATTCCCCTTTCGATAATTTCCTCTTCTGGCTCTAAAATTATAAATATATATCTTCATGTGCGTCGGTAGCACAGTGGTTATGACTCTCGCCGATCATGCACATGGTCCGGGTTCGATCCCCTGCCTACTCACACCGGATATCTATGGTCGGCCTACAAAATTTGGGCTACCGATATCCATACTGAAAATTCCATACCTGTACCGAAAAATACGGAGTGGAATCAAGCTGTAATAAAAAAAATAGAATATTCTAGAATAGTAGTCAATAACAATAAAATAATATCGATTTGTAAAGTGAGATCAATAGGATTACAGTTCATTAAAATTGCTTAAATAATAATAATAAAGATATAGTAGCAAATAGAATATCAACAAAAATTAGGAAAATTCCACAAAAATTGAAGATCATTCAAACCTAGATGGCCAAGGTAATGATAATGTCTGAACTAACCTCTTCTGGATGCATAAATTAAGCTTGTTAATATGGATCCCCACAGCCTCAGCAATATTTAGTAGTCGAACTCTTAAGGCAAAATTGAGATTCATAGGTATGCGGTATGCATCCAAAAGATGTTGGTTCAGACATTATCATTACCTTGGCCATCTAGGTTTGAATGATCTTCAATTTTTGTGGAATTTTCCTAATTTTTGTTGATATTCTATTTGCTAATATATCTTTATTATTATTATTATAATTTAAGCATCTTTAATGAACTGTAATTCCATTATGATTCTACTTTACAAAGCGATATTATTTAAAAAACAGCAATATTGTTATTGACTACTATTCTAGAATATTCTAAGTATATATATATTCTATGTAAGTATATTGGTATATATAATTGCAGAGCCAGAAGAGGCAGTTATTGAAAGGGGGATATTCTTTGCTCAATTAGATTTCTTATTGAAAAAATCAAAAGATATTTATAGATTTTTATGTACATTATTGTACGTTATTGTTAGCAGAGAAGCAACCTCTTCTGATTAGTTGTTTTCCTGCTTAAGGTTATTCTGTCATCTCTTTGTTGCCGTTTCTTAGTCCGTTGATATATCTGCTAATCGCATCCACCCACGCTAAGTCTGTTGTGATTGATTATTGAGTTAGTCTGTGTTCTTGTTTTTTTCTCATGACCAAGATATTGGACGTAAACACTGACGTAAATTGCGCTGTCTACCAATTTTGGCTAGCACACAGCTCTCACCACAATACTACCCTCAGATGCCCAACCGGTTATTTCCCATTCCGGTTGCTTTTGAGGGCTTGCCTGGTGCGGAATGTCACCCAACGGTCTTCTGAGCATGTGTCTGATCACGGCCATTTCACCCACTTGCAGCTATTGTATGTGTCATCTTCAACCAGAAGCATATAAAAATTTGAGAAGTTCCGGACACTTATTCTTTCCATACTAGGCTCATCAGCAGTCTATATTTGTGAAGTCATGTGGGTTCTAGGCAAAGTTAAACTGTGAGCACCATTAACTACCAATCAGCGAACGACCTTCAACGAACCAATCACATAAAGGAGGCATTTTTGGTTATGGAAATCATGTATTTATGAGAAAAAGGCATAAAAACTGCACAAAAATGTTCCATAAGATACCTTTCTCTGACATGTGGTAAAAACGTCTCCCAGTTAGTTGAGCATAGGAGTATCAATTGAAAAGTTACACCACATTCTATACATATATTCATCTAAATGACTATAAATGATATCCGTCTGAGATCCATTAATGGACTTAACGCTGTTTTTTAGCCTTCGCCAAAAGCCTTCTATAGAACTGATGTGTGTCCCTGTAATGGGATCCACAAAATCATTAGAATGGTTCACTCTGTGGTGAATATATCCAAGGGATGACAGGTAGTTATAACCTTCCCACTCATCCACGTGTAGGATGACACTTTCTCTTCCTACAACGAAATAATTCTCTCCATTTTCCATGACGCGATATCTCTGCAGTGCTAGTGCCACTGAACTGTTGATAGGAGACTATTTTCTCTGTTTCAGCAGCTACACCTGTCACAGGCTGTTTTAAAACCCAGTAACTACAAAAATACAAAATCTGGTTTAAGGACAAGTGGGACCTGGCAAAAAGTTGACCTACGAAATATTAGAATCATCAGCTTACCTTCCCTGACATTTAACTCGAATCAAGCAGAATAGAGCCTTCAACTCACGTGGATGAAACTCATTGGGCCATTCAAGGCTATTCCCTGATTGGTAGTTAGTGGTGCTTTAAGTTTAACTTGGTAGGGTTCTAGTTCAATATCTTCAACTCTGGCGATGTAAATACAAATGATAAATTGTCTTCATTCTAATGTTAAATGTTTTGTTTGTGGTTTTGTATTAATTTTTATGGATGCTTTATGTTTGTCTATTCTGACATTATTTCAACTTGGTTGTAATCAGGTGTTATGGATGGGCGTAACTTGACTATGTTACTCCATTAGTCCAACTCTTTGAAGTGTTAATCAATAGGGATTCGACTACTCTAAAGTTAGATTTTCTCATGACTGAGAGAAACATTGAAAACCCGACAGCATCGGATTACTGTTTCGTCCTAATTTGGGATTCTTCTACATCACACAACATCGTAATCAACAGTGATCGAATCCAGGACTTCCGGACTATGACATGAGCACATTTACCTTCTAGAAAAAGAGTTAGAATCCAATGGTTAACGAATGACACCTTCTGTCACGAATTCTGTTTTATCAGTAGTTAGTTAGACATAGTCACGTATTTACGAACCATCCCAAACTAGGATGAAACAGTTATCTAGGTCTCCTTAGTTTACAGTAGTTCTCTAGACGACTTTAATTTGTGAAGAAATCAATCTTGTTATGAAAGGGTTCTCATCCTCTAAAAGCATTTCATGCGTTATAGTACTCACCAAATTTTTTTATATATTTTTTAATCTTTTCAGTAACTTTTCAAATTATAAGGCAAGATTTAATATGCCTGGAGGAGATGGAGAGTCACAGTTCTACAGGTAAATTATTGATTAATTGTTTTTAAAAACAATAATTCCAATAAAAAATTCTAACGTTTATGCAAATAGTCATGATTATTCTACCTTTTTATAAGAATATATTGTTCACTGTTAAGCCTAAGAAAGTACTAACAGAAAGGGACATTTCGCCAACATTACTACACGTTCCCCATTGGTTGACTCGTGTTGGACTGAAATAGTAGGTCGCTCCAAACGATATCTGAAGTTTAACAAGATGGTGTTGCTATGGGTTCACCAGTTTCCCCAATAGTCGCTGATCTTTTCATGAATAGATTCGAAGATAACATCTTTTGAAGCAAAATCACGCCTAATATATGGCTGAGATACTTTGATGATACTTTTGTAGTGCTAAAACGAGATCTACACAGTTCATTCTTGGAGAAACTGAACAATCTATCTCCCAGCATCTAGTTTACATAGGAAGCACAGAATGAAACATCGGTGAAATACCATTTCTAGACTGCCTAGTTAAGAGATGAGGGAAAACGGATGTTTGAATATATATGTATCTACTATACTCAGGAAGAAAATCCACTCCAATAAATATTTAGACTTCTTATCATCACAACCCATCATTGCAAAGGTATCAGTTATTTCAAGTCTTCTTAGACGAGCACACTCTTTGATGTTAACGGATGAGAAGGAAAAAAGAAGAAGAAATATCAAACATTACTGAGACTCTCAAGCAAAATAACTACCCAAAGGACAACATCAACAAAATCAACACTGACATTAAGTATAATCGAAACTGTATTCTGAAGAGACACATTTCAACAGTTGTCACTGCATATAGACCATCAGAGACGTCAGACGATATCAGAAGAGTACTCAATAAGCACAACATCAGAGTTTTCTTCAAAACATCAGACACACTGCGATCAACCTTGCCCATATAAAAAACCGAATCCCGAAAGATTCTCTATCTAATTGTGTCTATAAAATAAAATGCTTAGAATGTGATGCGATATACATTGGACAGACATCTCGAGAAATCAGAATCCGAAGAAACGAACACCATAGAGCATCTGTTCGACCACCGAGAAATCCAGCTAGTGAACTTGAAAAGCTTGAGAAATCATCAGCCATAGGTCTACATGCTATAGAATCAGGTCAAAAAATTGATTTTGACAATCTTGAAATAATCCAGAAAAATTTCACAAATCGCAAAGAACGTCTCATATCATCAGAAGCACTTCACATCAAGTGGAATCCAAATTGTCTGAATTTGAATGATGGACTCAAACAGAATTTGATCTAGTTACAAAACCACGCGTCTCCCCCATGAAGTGACAAAATCAATGCGAATATGATAAGCAATTTCATTATGTAAACACGGGCTGCTTTTATAATTTTACAAACTTATGGAATCCAACTATTTACAACTCGTTTTGTTACCTTTACCAGTCGGCCAATTTGACAACAATGCAAAAATGCCCCCATAGTGAAGAAGGATGCTTAATTTGTTATATATAAGCTGAGTGGATTTTGTAAATTCTGGTTTATTAACACTAGTCTGATAAAGCTATTAGCAGCAGGATTAAATAGCGAAACGTCAGTAAAAACAATATCGTTTTGTTTTTCATTCATTGGGAAATACAAAGAAAACCTTTATTATAATGGAGATGTTGTTTTGTTCATCACAGATAGAAATGTAATCCACGATGGATAGTGGATTCCAGTCTCCTCTGGGAAGGCGATCATTTAGTGGCGACGGAAGTATATCTAGCTGATAAATCCCAGATAGAGTGAAATGTATATCCTGAATTCCACTGTTAGTAAGTATAATCTAAATAAGGTATTGTAAAACATCTTGTAAAACATAAAATGTGTAAAAAGCGGGCATTGAGAAGAAAACCAAACTATCTCGAGGTTTTCCTGACAAAAATGAAGGTAGAAACTGCATGACTGACGTGTTGATACTCATGAAGTATCCATTACCCAAGCTTTGCTGTCTCTCAAATGATCATTATCAAACCATGAGACTACTGAATTCTGATAAGTAGATAATCAATGTTTACATATTTTTCTGACAGTGACTAATGTAAACCAATAATGACATAGAGTATATCTATAAAAATCACTTTCAGCAAGCTGTCTACTAATAAGGGAAGTCAAATAAGAGGTTTAACTATTAGTGCCTTTGTCTGTCAGTCAATTAACGAAGACTCACCTTCATGTTGGATGACTGGAGGTAGTCAGTAATGATAATAAAAATTTTCAAAAATTAGTTTGTAGGGATTCCAGTAGCTCCGGCTAGACCACGGATTGATGTTAGTTAGAGAACCATTGATAACTAGAGTACTGGAGAGCTGTCTCGTTAGCCTAGTTTGGAACTCATCGGCAGTGCGCAACCACTGGGTTCGCATACGATTTTAGCCACTGTGACCCGATTCAGTGGCCAGTCCATGAATTTTAACTTCTACTAATTAGTGATTTTAGCGCAACTGGCTCCAACCAATGTCATCGGTGGGAACTCTATCGTCACTGCCAACTGGATGGACCTCACTGGTCATAACTTATCACTAGAGCTCCAGGCAACACTTCGTCCTGCAGCCAGTCACTAGCGGAAGGCCCCGGATTCAAACCCTAGTGGGTGCGTAGTCCAGATGAGTTCCAGACTAGGCTGACAAGAGAGCTGTCCAGTACTCCCTGTGGTTGGTTTTTAATGATTCTCTAACTGATATCAATCCGTGTCCTAACCTCAGATAATAACAATAGTTTTATTCTGTACATTATGCTTACACGCTGACACTAAAAATGCGCGCAAATTCATCTTAGGATCCAAAAAGAATAATTAGATAATTAAAAGAGAAAGCGGTGAAGAAGAGTTTATACATTATACTGGATAACAGTTTAGGTAGCCTAGGGATTCAAGCAGGCCGTCTGTGTCTGTGTATATACTGACGAGTGTCAACTGTCATAAAACTTATGTCAGGGATTTTCTACTGATTGCATCGAACCAAAAATATCAATTCAAAGTGCCCCGCAGTGGTGGAACGCATAACTTGATGACTGTACTGCAGACTTAACTGATGGAATTCAGTCGGCAGTAGGGACTTACCACATAACATTAGTCATTCCATGAGGAAAAATTAGTATAAATATGTCAGAGAAAAGTTTATTTAATTATCAGCATTATTGCCAATGCTAACTTTTTTTAAAAATCTGTTTTATTTGATCTCAGTTTCAATGTTGGACCTGCACATATTGTGGCTTTTTCTAGTGAATTGTACTACTTTCTATTTTACGGATGGAAAACTTTAGTAATACAATTTGATTGGTTAATAAAAGACTTGAAGGTAAGCTCCAATTTTAAAATTATTGATTACATTTTATTCCATAGTGTTCATTTAGTCATTATTATTGTTTCCTTTAGTTCCTAGAGAAACATAAGGCTTCGGCCACGCATGTCTACGTTGCGTTCGGTTCTGCGCCAACTTTTTCACCTGAATCCATGTCTACCCACATGACCTCGTCCATATCACCCTCGCACTGATGACCAACTGACTCGCCACTTCCCATTTGGGTTCCACTCGAGCGATGGCTTGTCTTGTGATGTCACTTGGTGGTTTCCTCAGAGTATGGTCAATCCATCTCCATTTCTTCCTGCCTATTTGTTTCACAATCGGTTCCTGGTTGGTTTGCTCATTGTCAGAGATCCCTCACTGTTGCTCATCTTTTCTGGCCGGCCATCTGATCTTGAGTATTGAGTGAAGACAACTGTTAATGAAGGTCTGTAGTTTGTTTGAGGTGCTCTTCATGACTCTCCAAGTCTCTGATCCGTATAGTAGCACTGACTTCACATTGGAGTTGAAAATCCGGATCTTATTTTTCATGCTGAGTACTGAGTACTGTTGATCTCCTTCACAGAGGCTTGAGAGTAATGAAAGCTTGCCTTTCTTTCGTGTTCGTCACTTAGATATCTTCATCATTTCTGTCCACCTGTAGTTGAAACGATGCTTCCTAGGTAGATGGGTGAGGTTGTTTCTTTCAGATTTCTCCCATTTGTGCTGATTCTTGTCTGTTGTTGTTGTTATTGCTGTCGCTGTTGGCCAGGAATCTTCATCATCTCTGTTTTCCCTATGTTCACCAGGATCCTATCTGATGTTATCTATCGCCAACTTGTTGCTTTTCGCTTGCATATTTTCCAGTTTGTAGGAAATCAGACATATAGCATCGGCGAAGTCCATATCCTCCAAGTTTTTTGTGTGGGTCCATTTTATGCCTGTCTCCTCGTTGCCCAACCCGCTGTGTGTCGCATTATCCAGTTTACCACATTCAGGAAAATCAGTGGAGTTAGTAGTAGTTAGTTAAGTCATTTAGGGAAGAGTGAAAATCTATTCTAAATTTACAGTAAATTGGTGTACACGCTGCAATTACTTATATTTTGGCTACTGACACTTATTATCTAAAGGCTGTGATGTATGTTATTTTGAAATGAGTGCAAATATATTCAGCTTAGGACACTGACGTTCACCTTAAATTGACCCCTTACTTACTATCTGTCTGACTGGCAAACGTTGCAATGTCATTCTAGACACTGGTGACAGCTTAGCTTCGGTTAGTTCGATTTTTCATTTGAACTGACTGATTAAAATCACTTTGGCTTGTTTGCTGGGTTCTTCACAGCATCTTACTCTGGTTGGTTGATTATCTTCTCTTATTAAAGGCGCTATTTGTGATTTTTATGGTTGTCGTCTAGGAGACTGCAGTAGATAGTCTTGGCTCGATAATGAAGATTTGATGGTCAGAAAGGATTAAGAATAAGGAACTCTGACAACAAACCAACCAAGAACCTGTCACCTGACAAATATCCATAAGAAAATGGAGATAAGCTGAGGAGGCTATTGAGTTAAATCACGCGTAACACAGTCGAGTGCAACCCGAATGTAAAATAGCAAGTTGGGCATCAGAGGTTAATTTGGAAGATACCATCTGAGGATAAAATCACTGCTTATGGACAAAAGGAGAGATCTGCTAGTACAGGGATAAGTGGGATTCACACACACACAGGACAGAATGTCAGACCTCGAAAATATGACTTAACAACAAAATTCGGATTTTCAATACAAACGTGAAGTCAATTTTGCTTTACGGATCAGAAACTTGGCGGGTCACAAAGAATATTTCCAACAGCCTGTTGCACACCTTTATCAACAACTGCCTTCGCTCCATACTGAAGATTAGATGGCCGGAAAGAATCACAAACAAGAAGCTATGGGAACAAACGAAACAGGAACCAATCGCCCAACAAATATGCAGGAGGAAGTGGAGATGGATTGGACACTCGCTGAGGAGGCCGCTGGGTGACATCGCGCGTCAGGCGATTGCTCGAGTGGAACCCGAAAGGGGAGCGGCGAGTGAGACGTCAGTGCAAGGGTGACATGGAGGAGATCGTGTGAAGAGGAGCTGAAACAGTATGGATTAACATGGATGCAGGTGAAAAGTGCATCAGAAGACAGAAGCAAGTGGAGACGTGCAGTTGAAGCCCTATGTTCCACTAGGAATCCAAGGGAACAATAATAATAATAATGTTACCACCCGTATTAATTAATAATACACTACTACACAGTATTTAGTTCCTGGGGATGTTAGATAGCTTATCCAGCATGCGGTGTTTATACGGTCTTTTTTGAAATCATGTGCTAACATCTTTATTAAATTAATAATCCCCATTGAAGTATAAAGAAAAGAATTCAACTAAGAAAAATTCTCTTTTCGACAATTTCATTTTCACTAGACAATAAGAATTAGTTTTCTTGTGTTTGTGTCTTAAAGTTTGACAGTGAGTGGAAATACTAAAGTGCTATAATATTTTAAAAAGAATGGATACTGAACAAAGAGTACTGTTTTCGATAAATTCATCATCAGGTTCTACAATTATATATACATTATAATGAATGAATGAATGAATTAGTCTTATAAACGACATTAATGTTGTTTAAATAACACCGAATCAATAATATTGAAAGATGACAGCTGAACAGCATCAACATAAAATAAACTGAATGTCAGAAGAATTAGGAAAGGTAATAGTACAAATTCATGAGTTTATAGTCTCCACTGAAGGTCGGTCAGGGCACTAGTGATGGCTAGCTGGACTTGTTTCTTTTGAACACAGAGCACTGGTTGTTTGAGGCGAATTGCAATAGCCTTTGCTGTTTGGAGCATGCGGTGCTTCGATGATTTTGGAAATTTATTAGGCACCCGGTGAAGTGAAGGATTCTTCCACGCTGGCCATCTTTGTGGCCGGTTTGCACCAGATGGTCCAATATCAAACTGTTAATGGTTTTCACTACATCTTTACTTAGCCATAGTGGGATATGTTCTCAAGCGAGCACGAAAAATCAAGTTCCTAGAGCAACGGCCAATATAACTCGCTCCACCACAAGAGCAGTTGAATTGGTAGATACAATCTGAAGTATCTAGTCTAGGTACTTCATCTTTAAGTCGAGATAGCACCATCGGTCATGTAGAGAATAAGGTGTGTAGTTTGCCAGCATAAAAAGTTCTTTGGACTGGTTTTCTTAATTTCTTCGTAATTATCTCGCTTGGTATATCGCCCATGAATCGTAGTCGTATATATAAAGGCTTCTTGTTTACAGACAGTGAGTAGTCCTTTTCCGCTTTCTTTGTCAAGTGTTTCTTGATAAATTTGTCAGGATAACCATTTTCGATTAAAGTATCATATACCATGCTTAATTCATCTTCAGTTACTTCTTCTGAGCATATCGCTCTAACTCTGTGGCTGAGGGTCTTCACTAAATTTCTTTTGTAATTGATAGGAACGAAGCTGTGAAAATGTGTATATTGTCCTGTCCCAGTTATTTTTCTATGCAAATTTCTTTTTATGCAACCATCTGGTTTTCTTGTAAGGAGGACATCCAGGAAGGCAATTCTGTCTTGGGATTCCTCTTCGCACGTGAATTTCATAGCTGAATGTACTTCACTGAATTCAGTAATTATTGTACTCCTATCAGAACCATTATCACAAAGAATAAAGGTATCATCCATATATCGGCAATAAAATGAGAGCTTACTGATAAGGTTGTTCAGAGGTCCATTTCCTAGCTCACTTAGAAAGAAATGAGCCTGAATGGGACCCAATGGGGAACCCATCGCCACCCCGTCCACTTGCCTGTAAAGCGTGCCGTCAAATTTGAAGTTTACATTCATGTTACATCTTAATATCAATTCTTTTAGGATTTCAATATGGATTCCAATGTTTATCGACTGTTATAATATTGGTGTATAGGAATATGAGTCACAACTGATTAGATATATGAATGAATAACTAAATAAATAGACGTCAACCTAAAGTTCATTAGACATGTGTGACATAGATGATCGGAAAATAAAGTACATTCGGAAATGTGAATAGGTGAACATAATATGATGAAGGCGACATAAGATGAGTGAAATGTTGTCAAAGTAGTAGACTTGATAAATCGTTAGAATATGATAACATAAAGTGAAATGAAATAAAAAAATGGGACATGGAATAAAGAAGGATAACAAAGTTGTTATGTGAATTACATAGTAAAATTAAGACCATGATAACGAAAGAGACCGTACAAATTGCTTTGTATATAAAGTTCTGGCTTTGTGTTATGTATTGCCAAAGTCTCCGCCGAACAATCCAAACGCACTCGTGTCCCTTTTGGAAAACAATGTCTGACTTTGTAGACTATATTAAATGATGTGTCAGATGCTGCGTGGTCAGTATCTACAATATGTTGCTATACCAATGAATTGATACCTTTAGTCAGCATAACGGGAGGTTCTGTTGAGCCGGGCGGCGGGATATGTTTCTCAACAAACATCCTATGTATCTAGCTTAACAAGAGCAGGTGAACATATAAATGCACATAGGATTAGACAATTGAGGTGAAATTTCCTTGAAATTAAGGTGCACCAGAGGGCGGCTAGAGTAGGTCATTCGTAAAGTGACAGCAAAGAACGTTTTTCTCGATGATCTCGTCAGAAGATTTTTAGGTACCTCACTTGCAATATCAGTCCGAAATTCTCATTTAAGGTGCACTACGGTTTTAGCTAGCTTGTCAATCTCTTTTTATTTCTTTCACGTAATTTGCCATTAGTCTCCACGAAGAGCAGTGGATTCCCGTTCTCTGTGAAGGTTTCTTTCACCTGTTTAAGTTCATCACCAACAATATCTTCACTATAAATTCTCCGGAGACGTGTTGAGAGAGAAAGGATTATATTCCTTTTTCTGTCTATGGGGACAAAAATGTAAAAATTGGTCAGTTTTCTGTCCTGTCTACGTCGATTTTCTGTAAACAGGTCTTTTCGAAGACTCGTCAGCTCTCCTTGTGAGTAGCATACTAAGGAAAGATATTTCTCCCACAGTTTCTTTTTCTAAGGTGAACTGGATTAGAGGATGACTGCCACCGAATACTTTCAGGATGTCATCAAAACCTCCGTTATCTTCGCATGTAATGAATGTGTCATCCACGTATCTTTTGCAGAAGGTAAGCCCCTATATAGCAAGTGTGAGAGTACTGCTCTCTACACTAGCCAAAAAGAAGTATCCTAGCAACGGACCAAGTGGCGAACCCATAGCAACCCAGTCTCTCTGTCTATAGATTTCATTATTGAAAAGAAATTGGACATTTAATGTACATTGAACTATGAGCTCTTTTAGGTATGATGTGGGCATTCTTACGTCTACATTATGTAAATATATGTAATGACAAATAAAGCATACAGTTTCATCGAATGGAACATTGGTAGCAAGTGAGCAAACATTAAGTGATAACATAGTTTTCCCAGTAACACTAATATCATTAATGCACTAAACAAATCCAGAAGTGGCATACAAAGAATAGCTAAAGAATTGCCTTCTTAGCAGTTCCAAGAGTTCTGATATCTATTTTACAACATAATGATACGGTAAACCTGCCATGTATAAAATGGGCGTCGGTGGCACAGTGGTTAGTACTCTCGCCGACCATGCACATGGTCCGGGGTTCGAGCCCCTGCCGGCGCACACCCGATATCTATGGTATGCCTGAATTTGGGCAACCGATATCCATGCTGAAAATTCCACACTTGTACTGAAAATACGGTGTGGAATCAAGCTGTAAATCAAAAAAAAAAAAAATCCAGATTTATGAATTTTCAGCATGCCCTAAAGTGGAGGAATGATCGATCCAGAGGGTCTTAACCTTTCATATAGCTCGATTGTCAATAATGAATAATTTTTCATTCGTTTCAGAACCTGTGTGATTTGTTTCTCTATCATTTCTTTCTTGTTCTTCTCAGTTAAATCAAGGAGACTTTAGTCGATTGTTTCAAGCTGGAAATTCCAACAGTAATCCCTCTATTGTCTGTTTGCCTGAATGTGTTCATACCAACTCTAAATGAGTCACATCCAAATGCACTTTATTTGACACCAGCCAAACAAGTAACTTTAGAATGGATGGAGGATTTCATCATGAGCTGACATCAGTTATAGAACCAGTGGAAAACCTGCAGGGAGTACTGGTCAGCTGTTTCGTCCTAGTTTGGGACTCTTCACAGTACTCATCCATTAGGGTTCGAACCCAGGACCTTCTGGTTACAAGGCTAGCTCGCAGACTTTTGAGCCACTGGGACCCAATCCAATGGCCAATCAATGAATTCTAACTTCTGCCAGTTCACGACGTAGCGCGACCATTTTGCAATGTCTTCTTCGATGAGTTACTGCCTCATCTTCAAACTGCTGTACCTATGGCTATTGGATTGGGTCCCAGTGGTTCAATGGTCTGCGAGATCGCCTTGTAACCAGAAGGTCCTGGGTTCAAACTCTGTGGGATGGGTGCATACTGATGAAGAGTCCCAAACTAGGACGAAACATCTGTCCAGTACTCCCTGCAGGTTTTTCAGTCGTTCTATAACTGAAGTCAGCTCATGATGAAATCCTCCACCCAATCAAACTAAATTCCTGAAAAACCAATACTTGCAAATTTCGAATGGTTGTGAGTGGAGATACTAAAACTATTCAAATCTAAGTTAGACCAAATTAGGGATAATTGAAAATCCATCGTAAAATGAAGGTATAACGGGTAAATGACAAAAAGTTAAAAACGCGTTTCTCAACCTTACCTTTACTAGTGTTTTAAAAGTACAGAAGAGCAGGTAATTGTGTAAATTATCTATTTTCGATGAGTTTAGTGATTTACCTTGGAACGTTCAGCGTACCGACAGAGTTAGTTAGTCAGTCAGTCAGTGTCACGTTAATCAAGACATCTGAAAAAAACTCTTCCCCGAACTACTCACTATGCTCAATTCAACCTTAATTGTTGAAACACATATTGTCCATTTAATTTATTATATTAAATATTCCCATAGTAAAATTTAGAACAACACATTTAAGCGAACAGTATTGTTTTCAGTTAGATCTCATCAAGCTTAACTCTAATATATATAAGATTTGATAGTGTGGAAAATTCCCATATTATGAATTAAAAAGCAATCTTCAGGTAAGAACCTGAAGAGAAATTATTGAAAAGAATATCCTTCGTTTAGATTGACTTTTAATATATATAAGTTTACAAATAGAAATTCACTTTGTCTTCAATAATTCATACTATTGACAAGTAGATGGAATAGCTATGGGTTCACCATTAGGCCCAATATTAGCTGACTTCTTTCTCGCGAAACTTGAAAACGGGAAACTGAAGGCCATCATCAAGCAGTTTGATATGTATTACCGATATGTCGATGATACATTTATCTTAACTGATGGGAATGTTGACATAGACGAATTGTTGCTGAAATTCAATAGCATCCATCCTTCGCTTACCTTTACTTGCGAAGAGGAGCAGGAGAATAAACTACATTTCCTGGATGTCTTGCTAAGTAGGAGAGAAGATGGGTCACTTGAGAGAAGCGTGTATAGAAAAAGCACATTCACGGGGCAATACACACACTCCCTTTGTTACGTGTCCATTAAATATAAAAGGAATGTTGTAAAATGTCTTGCGAGCAGGGCAAGAAAGATATGTACTGAGGACCTCTTACAAAAGGCATTTGAATATTTTCACGATTCCTTGACGGAGATGGGCTATCCGAGTGGTTTCATAAAGAAACATATGGAAACATCGGAGAAAAAACCGGAGACTCTGACTGCACGTAAGAAACCTCTATTTACTGAGTTACAATTTAATGGTGACTTATCAAGTGTGATTCTATTCCAAAGACTTTCAAGGAGTATACGAAGAACATTTTTTGCAGCACATCTATGTTTGTCATTCTCTAGCCGATGAATGATTGGGACGCAAACGAAGGATAAGCTTGATAGTTTCGCCACATCTATGTGCATTTATCAATTCAACTGCACTTGCGGTGACAGTTATATTAAGCGTACTACTAGACAGCTTAGCCAACGTGTCACTATTGAACATCTCCCATCGTGGTTTGGCAAAGGACAGACAAAAAACAATCCGTAGCTCAATTTTGTCACACTTAATTGATAGTTGATAGTGGTCATGTAGTGGAGATAACGAGAGCCTTCAAAGTAATTCATCGTATCCCACCGAATCTTTCCAATAGACTTTGTATTCGTCTACTGCACACAGCTGAGGCAGGCGATAGACATTCGAACTATTAAACCTAAACTATGTATTCAAAAAAAGTTCGTACAGCCATTATCCCTCCCTTATTGGCCTATTAAAACATAACCAACTAGTGACTTCTACACCACCCTTTGTTTATATTTTCAACCCCTTTCTTATCATCCCTTAATCTTAATTTCATTAATAACATGTTTCCCTTACAATATAACATTACTTGATCGGTTCATTTGTTTTTACTAGCCTTTATCGACTACTTCCACCTGAAAAGTTGTTTGTTTAACCATGCTGGTTTTCATTATTCGTGT